>CAODLS013619478.1:0-19387 GCA_948243855.1 Flueggea neowawraea | reverse complement strand
AGAGGAAGGTGACAGAGGAGAAAGAAAACGAAGAAATTGCAAAAACATCTAGAAGTTGTTATTATCATTTATGAAGTTTAACGGGTCGTTGACGAGATCGGTAATTTCGCGGGAAATGTCAGAGAAATTTTGCTGTTTTTTCTTTTTATTTTTGTCTCAATTAAAAGTTTCTTAAGCTACTCATACCTCATGATTCTGAAATCGTTTTGTAGGACGCTTATTCAACATTTTTATTGTTATTTTGTCTCAATTAAAAAAAGATATAATAAATTAAATAATTAATGAAACGATAACTTGTTTAACTTTTGAATCAACGATCATGCACAAACTTTAGCTCGTACTATAAGTACAACTCAATTTATTATTTGGAGTACATCTTAGTGATTTTAAAAAAATATTTAATCCGATGAAAAGGACATCGATTTTTCTAATTAACTTCATTTTTTTACAGGACTGAGCTTGAAAATAATTGAAATAGCTTTTTTTTTTTTTATAAGTGATCAGCCTTGGAATTTTATTCATATAATTGGAAGGCTCCAGGAAAGGAAAAGCAAGTGAACCAAGCACTTGCATTCTATGTCTTAGAAACGAGTTTACAAATGTAATCCATCGTATCAAAAAAACCATGACAGGAACAACTAAGCAATGCTTTAGGAGAAGAACAGAAGAACTGTAAATTAATGGCCAATGAAAAAGAGCACATGTGGTTTTAGTTAGATGCAGACAAGTGCCAAAGCTTAAGAAGATGGTATGGGAGAGAAGGAGAACGAAGGGATTTTTATATTTATATAGAAAAAAGAAACATATCAAGTGGGGAAGTGAAGAATGAGTCGATGACGCAGAGCCGAAAATGCTGCGCATTTAATTACGGGAAATTTTTGTCTATTCTACCGTATGTCTCAACACATATAAAAACAAATTAATAAATAATATATAAATTAATATATAAAAACATATAATTATATTTAACGTTTATTAATTGGCGTATCACCTTTTGATTTGCTGTATGTATTATGATATACACCAAAAATAAAAAAGAAGTTTTCATTAATTACAAAACCAATTTCTCTACGTGTCCAAGAAAACCAATTTCTCTACGTGTCCAAGACCCACTCTCATTAAAATTTTGTTGGCTATCGTTTCTTTTCAAGCGGTACTTTCTCTGTCTTTTAGATCAATAAAAATACTAGATTTGTCACTAACTGCTAACCTACCTTGTAAATTTGGTTAAATAATAATGCCGGCTGTCCATGGAGTCGTCGCTCTCATCTAAACATTAAATTGAGGCATGCACGTATCAGTGACAATTTAATGTATGGTAACATCCTTGACCAACGACCTAACTGGATTTTATTAGATAAATCCAATGATAAGATAATTATCTTTTTTTTACATTTCACATTCATTAAAAATTAAATTCTCATTTGTGTGTTAACAACTATTATTCGATCGGTTACTTTTAGATAATAGCTAAAATAATAGCTAAAAAGACGATTTATAGTATTGATTCGTCCTCTTACAATTGTAGTTTTTCAATATTAATAATATACCATTTATAATATCAATCGTAAAATATAAACTCGTTCATCTTGAACATGATTTAAACGATTAAAGTGGATTTTCATTTAATCAACCATTCAAATATGTAGCATCTCCATTGATGAAGGATCCCATTTCTTCTTCTTCTTCTTCTTTTTTTTTTTAACTAAGATTTCAGAAATTAATTAGCTAGTGTCGAACACACCATGAGTTGGCGCAGTATAATTTCTACACCTTAAATGTATATATAAATTATTATATCTATACATGCATGCAATGCAAACATAATGTAATGTGAAAACTCTATATAACCTAATCTCCATTATTTTGTGGCGGTAGGAGAAATATGTATAGGAATCGGATGATTCTACGTTGTTATTCCAAGTTGAAGTTGGTGTATAGCTACTAAAGCATTAAGGTTATTGCTATGGTTTGGTTTAGTCAATTTCTTGCACGACACAATCATATGCATTTTTGGGACAGACATGAGTTGTAACTCCATATCTAGTGCTTGTTACCTTATTTCCAATCTTCGACCAACCCTTATTAACCACGCCAACGAATTAAATAAAAATACATTTTTCAAAGGCTTATTTAATTACAAACACGAGTTTTTGAATCAATTAATAAATCTATCACCAACTATAAAATTTGACAAATTAATACATAAATTTTAAACTGTGTAACAATTTTGTCGTCCATTTGTTTTCTAGTAGTATTTTCCTTTTACTATTGCATATAATTAATCCATAAAAGTAAGTACCTATTTTTATATATGTGAACGCCAGTGCGAAAAAGCTCATTTTGATGAGTCTTTATGAATATTCTTGTCCTCAAAGTCATCTGATCCTTTATCAAAAATATTTTTCTCCTTTTCTTTCTTTTTCAAATTATGGACCCTTAATTACTTCTTTTATTGAAATCTTGCTTGATCATTGATGTGAATTTTTTTTTTCTTTTGTCTTTTATTCCTCAATTAGTTAATGATTCAAATGAATTGTCAATTTGTTAATTCACATTTGCAATGCAAAGTCTTCAATTTCGAGAATATGCATAAAACTCAAATTTATTTTGGATAAATACAAAGCTTTTCCTACATTTTAAATATCTTGATTAATAATCAACCACAACCCATGTATGTAGCATCTAGGCAAGTGATTCCTTTTTATATTAATTTCGACTTAATGTGAATTACACGGATGCAATATATAATCCATTTTAATCGGAATGGTTGAAAATTATGTAATTTTATAACATAAAATGGGATTCGTTTGACACATTGATCAAGTCCTTGAGATAGCCACTCAAAATGGAATGGTACTACTTAAACCATTTTTGACAAAATCTCACATCTAGATCGTTTATATATAAAAAAAAGAACCAAAATAGTCAAACAGTCAAGGATTTCAAGTTTTCAACACATATAAATAATCCAAATTGATAAAATTGCAGTCCAACGAATGCTGATTAAAGCCAATATAATAATATATTACTTATTCTAACTATTTATTAATGAAGTTAGTAGCTTGAACGATGTCGTGTCGATATGATTCATCATGTTTTTGACACTCTAACTGTTCTCTCTAATCAACTTGGACCCATTCAAAGTGGTACAGAATAGAAATTTAGTCCTTAGAAAAAAAAAAGTGGGCAGCTTTTGCTTACATTGTCAATTAAGAGTGACGTGCCAATTTTCTTGGCTTCATGTGGGAGTAGAAGAATCACCCAAAGAGAAAATTCCAAGCATATATATATATGGAAAGAGTACCGTACAGCATTGCATAAAAGTACAATACATCAATACAATATTATATTCTATTTAAAATATAGCAAAAACAATGTATATCGATGCTCTAGACTATTGTAAGCTGAAGGAATTTATAACTGTAGTATTGTCGTGGGTATCTTGGATCTCGTATCGTAATTTTAAGTGGCAAAAACATCTTAAGTCGAGGAGTTTTCTTCATCCTTATTAAGTCACTATTTTGATGAATTAGTCATTTTAATAAATTATTTATTTATATATATAAAAAAAAAAGAAGATCTTACTTATAATATACACTTGCTTTATGTAATATTTTAATAAGTATGTTAAAGAGCATACGTGTTATTAGTCCAATATGTATCACTACAACAAGTATTATAGTTTTGGACGTCCGAGATTGACTATTGGAGATAAATAACTGATTAAAAATAATGTACCTTTAAAAAAAATAGGGTACCGAAATTTTGGTGCTGAATAACGTTACAAATCTGTTATGAGAAGAATTCAAGGCCCCTTAATCTTACCAAAAATTTAGTTAAAATTAATTTGTTTCGACTTATAAAAAAAATGTTTTCCACATTGCATTTTTTTGACCTCTTGCATATGTGTCATTTTTAAAATATAATATTGAGCATTTCTTGACATTGTAATTGGAGCATAAATAATGCATCGCAATTAACAAAATAATGGTCATTAATTAATTTAATTGCTTAAATTTATTGCAAAATTCAATCAGTCGATGAGATTAATTTATTTAAACTCGCTTGTGATGCTACTGTTTATACTCATAGTTGCAATAACAAGACTTTCCATATAATATTATATGATCTGGTGGGATAATTCAATTTTTTTGAAATTGAGGAACCTGCATAAAATTATAAGTTCAAATCGCAAAGCATAAAATTCCCTCATGTTAATTAGGCTAATGTATTTCACAGTAAAGGAGAATTATTTAAACGGACATTAATTGATAAAATCAACATAAAACTCAAGACACTTTGTTAATGAGGAAAAAAAATATACATAATTACTTAGTGAAGTCTTTTCCATATTAAACAGTTTATTTTATGAAATATTGGGCATATTCTTCTTTTTTATAATAGTTATTTTATTTACTCTCACTAAAAATCAAATTTATAATTTTTCGATACTAAAATTGATTTCAATAACAACAAAATAGAAACTCATTGCTATAGTTGGACATGCATATTCTGTTAGATTTCATGCAAAATGTTGAACTGCCTGAATTTGCTACCAAACTATAACTACTGTGAGTTGGGAGTCAAATAACAGCTAGAATGTTCGACACTTACAGGAAAGTGTATACATCATATGGACCAAATATGGGTTCCATTACAGGTAGTGGTCCATTAATTATTGTAGTGTTATATTTTTATATCACTTAAGAGTCGAGGTCAATATTAGCTTATAAGTACTTTACTCTCTCAAATTATTGAGGCGCTTTTTAGGGACAAAACCGTAAGGGTTCATGAACCAAGAGCAGACAATACCTCAGTGGATTGAGCTAACGCGCAAATATGGTCCACAACAATTGGCGTCGTTTGTGGAAACTCAAGCAAAAAACCATCGAGTTAAACGTTGTGTTCTCAAGCCCCCTAATCTCGACTGGAGGTCTATTGTAATACCATGTTCCTACATCGCCTAGAAGTCAATGCTAATAGTTACTTATAAGCATATTTCTCCCTCAAACCACTGCTACGCATTTTCAGGAATAAAACCTCAAGAGCCTAAAGCGGACAAAACCTCAATAGATGGAGTCAGAGCATAGTCATGGTCACAACAATTACAATAGCTTTCATCTTCTTCTTTATGTCCCTTCAATTGTTTTCCATTAAAGCACTACCCGGTTCTTGACTGGTTGTTGATACCTAATAGGAAGTAGCAAAATGAATCGATCGAAAAATAGTTCATTGAACGACTGGTTTTGTCATATAACTGTAAAGTGATTTTATAAATATAATTTAGATATAAATCTTAATTCATTTATCTCTTTTTTTGGCTGGATAATGCATTTTTATGGCAACATATAGTTGTTTCATTTTGTATGGTCCCAATTCTTGGATGCTCATCTAATTATTAATTCCATCTCTAGTTACATGTTCTCGCACATCCAACTCAAAAGATTGAGATTCGCAACACCACAGAAAATAGTTATAAATTATGTAAACTTTCTTTTTACGTAGAAAACACTATAACAAAGTTATTTAACTAAACAAATAAATTATTATATAAATAATATATTACATAGTCTATAAATATTTAATATACTAGAGATTGTGCTTGAGATATATTCGATGATGATTATGCTATAATTCAAACCCTCATCTCCACGTTAACCAAATTGTCACAAAATTAATAGAACGTGATTCTTAATTAGTAATACTCCAAGCTGATCCAATGATAACCCAATTGTTGGGTTAAATTAGTACTATAATAAATTAACCTTATCATATATGCATGTCATTTTCTCTTTATTCACCATCATTGTGTTGACTTTTGGGTGTTGTACGTAACTATGCATATGAAAGAGATCAATACTTGATTGTTTGGATTTTAACCACATAAATAAACTTAATCAATTACTCCTAGATATTCTTCTTTTGCTCTCTCTCTCTATATATATATAAAACCTCTTTGGCAGATTTGCAATCAGTGTATAACAGAAATTTTTAGTTCAATAACCACTTTGAGAATTTGTGGTGCGCTGGACAACAGAAAGAATCTTCTTTTTAATAGTTGAGTAATTTTTCTATGTATCATTTCAATGTCGTAACGTGTATTGCAATGAAACAATTAAATCACTGTCACAAAATTCATTAAATAAATATGAGAAAAAAGAAATTAATACAATTACATTCACGTAGGATTAGTACCAAGTACGCAGGAATAAAACTCTTGACAAAAGAAGGATTGAATACATCAATCCCAAGTTTTTAAGAGATTTTTTTATAAGTCGATCAACGTAAAATTTTATTTATTTCGATCACAGAAAGTGATCTAGGGATAAAACTAGTGAATAAACCATCTCGTAATAGGGAAAACCCTATGCCTATGAGCAAATAGTATAAATCCCATATACTACTCATAAAAAACTATGAACAAAAATAATAGTTCTAAAGCTACAATGACTTCATTTTTCCCGTTGTCTTGAAATAAGCCTAGCTAAAATCCGAACTCCCAAGTTCGGTGCGCCACTTTGTGGACTTCATCTAGTGCTTGGATAGAAGACAAAATCAAATTCCTTTGTGCAATTAAAGATTCTAATTCAATCAACCTCTACATTACAATAGTCCGAGTGTAAGCTACCTGTAACCCTATTTGCTTATTAGTCTTCTTACGAAGAGTTGTAAGAGATACTAGCTAGGTTTAATGATTTTTAAGATTCAAGATTCATTGTTGAGTTTCGTGGAATCTACTCTCTCTGTAATGGTCCAATTTCTTTTTAATTGTTACTCAAATTTAACAATTTCTTCAAAATATCAAAAAATTATATATCAAAAAATTATATAAATTATATTTTAGTTACCTAGCACTAGATGGGTTGGTGCCATATTAATTCAAAAGTGAATCATTGCGGAGTTTGAAGATGTAATTAAGCCTAGCTGACTAGCTCTGTTAATATCTTTATTGTCTATTTTTTAATGGAAAAGAAGTAAACTTTATTGACAAATAACTGAAATCCAGCAATATTTGAAACCTATTAGTGTTACATATTGTATACATATTGGCATATATGGTATCGATCTGTGGGTTGGGTATGCCGAACAAAAAATCATATTAAAAACTAAAAAACAATGCACCGAATGTTGTAATTATCGAATAAATAAAGAGTTGACAATGACAATAAATAATTATCAAAACAGTCTTTTCTGGTGTGCGTAGTGGTCACGCTTCAAATTACGTTCCTAATTTTTTTAGTTTGTAATTACCTAAATGGCCAAATGGTCAATATGCCATTTGATAACGGCATTGGCAATTATTTGAAAGAGAATTTCGTGAAATATCACATTCACATGTAAGTTTCATCATATATAATACCATTTTACTTTTAAAATAGTGCAACTAGTAAGTTATAATGACTCTTACAATTATTAAGATTGCTACATATTCCTGATTGTAGTAACTAATCGTTCATCCCTCAATGCTTATGGATAAGACGTCGTTGGTTATCAATCTAGCAAGATGACCAATTTTGTACTCAAATATTCTTGTAAACTTAATCAACGAGGTATTCGTTCAATAGTTAGTATGTTAATTTCAATCGGTTTTTCTTTCGAGGGTTGTTGTAATTCGAATTCGAAAAGTGAAATTATTAATATTTAATAGTAGCCTCCCTTTGAAAACATGTTGATTAAACTTCTAAATGTTTTATTCATTGTATTACAGCATCTCAATTTTACTTGAACAAAAAAGAATGAAGGAATAATTTTACTTTTTTTTTATAAATATAATTTAACTTTTTCTTACAAAAATTCAACGCTTAATCTCAATTAAATTTTAAGTCAATAAAAACAAAAACTTCAAATTTTGATAGTCTTAAAATTTAAGTCAATAATTGTATGAAACCTTTATTTCTATTTTACACATTTAATGCATTTTGAAAAAATTGTGGTGGAAAATTCTCCCTTCTTTATTTATTTTTTTTCTTTGCTAGTGACTTCATGAGGTTTGTGTTTTCCAAATTAAATGATGTAGGGAAAGAAATAAAAGATTTCCAAATTTTCTTTGATATACCAAAATTTTCTTTTCCCATAATGTGGGTTCCAAGAAAAAATTTCATTGACAAACTGGTAAACTCCATTGGAATCCATGTAATGCTCATGCATTTTCCTGTCAAAATTTTCACACAAATAGTCAAAACTTCCAAACTCAGCCCAACCAAAACACACACCAACCAGCCCAACTTTTCAGAATCCTGAAACAAATCAAAACCAGATTTGGGCTTGAACCAATCCACTGATTCGACTCACCCGATTCAGAAACCACCTTTTTTTTTTTCTTTTTGGATAACTAGAAAGCACTAATCTTTGTCATCATCATTCTCTAATGGGGTCCAACTGAATCAAATTTGGCATCTTTTTTAACCGGTTGAGCAATCTAATCTGACTAACGACGCACTCGCATGGTTTTACTGTCTGGTTTCAGCTCCAAATCCCGACACTATCCATCGAGGTAAGCAACCAACTACTTCTCTGCAACACCAAGATATGTACAACTCTTACATTACTTCAACTGTACTTTCGTTTAGAACTAGAGGATCTTATTCATTTTCCTTCGACAATGATTGCTCTAACTTGTTAAGTGAAAGATTTGATTGCAACCCATTAGTTTCGTCATCGTCTTCAAGGTGTTGTTCATGTTGTAATTGCTGTAGTTGTTGTTGTGAGTCATCATTTGGGACACACAGAGTGGCCTTGAACCCCAGTTTAGTTTATGGTTTGAGGCAATCCAGTCTTATTCAATTGTTGCCTTCAAGAAGGCTGATTTTGGGCGGTCGGGATCGGGGCTATTACCGGATTCCTGCTTATGGAATTGATCATGGCGGCTATGAGGTTTCTTGCTCTTTTAAGGGGAAGAGTGGCACTAATAGAATAAAGAAAGAGAAGCTTAGAAGCGTAAATACTAGTGAAAGGCGGTGTTTAAGTAGTTTTGATGATGTGGATGCTGTGATTAGCTTATTGAGTGAGGAAGTGAGTGAGGAGTGTCTAGGTGATAGAGAAAGAAATGCGAGTTTGTCAAGGAGAGGGAAAACGGAAAAGAGTTGGAATTATGATAGCAAGTCTTGTAGAGAGAGGAAAAAGAATGTCGATTCAGGCTTATTGGAGAGTAGCTTCATGTGTGAATATGAGTCTGTTATTGTTGACTCGCGGAACGAAGCATGTAGAAGGAAAGAAGAGAGGGAAGATAGAGAACAAAGAAAAAGTAGGGAAGAGAAGGAAGAAAAGATTGCAACTTTGAGAGGTGAGAATCGTAGAAGAAGGAAATCAAGTTCAAGTCTTTCATCTTATTACTCACTTTCTTCCACTGAGGATTTTGAGAGTGAAAGGGAAGGCGAGAAGGAATATGGTAGTTCTCTAGAAAAATCATCTAGTGGACATAGGGAGCAAATAAGGAATGGTGTGAGTGGATTAGAGGGACAAGTGGTGGAAAAATATAATGGCCATAAAGATAGTGTAGAGAAGCAGGGGCAGCTTTTGCAACAAGGCTTTACTACTGCAAGGACTAATGTTGACTGGGATTTGAGGAAAAAGTCCGAGAAGAAACTTTCTGATTCTGAAGAAATGCAATACAGAAAGGAATCCTCACAAATGCATGCAATAACAGGAAGGAACCTTGAAAGTGATTACACAAATGCATCAAGTTTGCAAAAGCAAATTTCCCATGAGGAAGGGAAATCAAATGTGCCTTTTGACTTCGGAAGAAAAACACTATATGGCCAGACAAGTAACCGAGTATCTGAACAGTCTGATATCAGAAGAAATTATAAGGAAATAAAAAACGTGCAGGAAATCCATGGCATTAATGTTGAAACATCTTCCTATGACCAAAAGAATTTCAGTAATAGAGAACAAAATCTGACTGCAGATACAGAATTGTTGAGGAAAAGAAGAAATGAACATCATAGAAAGGTTGGCAAAAATGTGGAACAAGAGACTTTAAAGACAGAAAGCCAACAGCTAACTAAAAGGACAGATACTTGTGTCCTTGATGCTGAAAGAGTTTCTAATTTGCAGAGACAGGCTGGATCAAGGATAAAACTTCAAGAAGAAGATAAAGCTCAAAGTTCAAATTGGGAGACAGATAGCCGACATTACCAATCAGGGGAATGGATAGCTGGAAAAATTGAATCAAGAAGTTCACAGCACTTCTCGGAAAGGTCAGACGTTCATGAAAGTTACAGCAAAAAGAATTCCACTTTACAATCGGATATCATGAAGAAAAACCACGAAAGAAATACAATTATTGCTTTTACATCAGGCGTGAGGGCACAAGAACAGGGGCCCAAAACAGATCAAAAATCTCTTCAGAGAATCCAATCTGGAAAAGGTCGCCAAGATGTCACCAATATACCAGTGAACGTCACCAATTTGTCAATGCTTCATTCTAGTGATACAGAAAATGTTACCAATTCTCAGAATATTTATGTGAGGGGTTCCCCAGCTGGAGTGCAACAAATTGACATGGAGCATGGGGATGGCAGAAGCTCACAAGTTGTAATGATGCCTCCATCACCTCAATTGTTGGACAAAAATTCAATGGGTGATGATTTAATCAGTGGGGTTACAGCCCAAGAGGTAACAGTGGAAAGTGCTGGAAGTAGCATGGGTCCCTCTGAATGTAGCCAGGGCCTCTTGTATGGGAGTTCAGGTGGAGGAACTCGAGCTTCATACTGGGAACCACATACCAGAGATCATAGCACAGCTACTCATGAACAACATTTAAGCCCTCCTATCCTTGAAGATTCTTTGGGTTCAGCTCATCTTTTAGAGGAGTCATCGACACATTTTGTTGGAGAGTTCATTGAGAATGCAAGGAATAACGTGTTGACTACAGGAATCCAAAAGAACGAAGCCGCTTCTGACAGAAAGTTGGTTTATGAAGGTCAAAAGCACAAGGAAAAGAGCTTGAGCCGATACAGTTCTGAAGAGACACAATTGAAGGACCGGGACTCTAGGCGGTCATCTGGGGGCTCTGGAGGGAAGGTTCCTTCTGATGAAATGTGGGATGTCACTGACCAATCTGTTCTGGAACCTCCAGAAACTGAGGCAGCAGAGGGTAGTACAGCATCTGAAAATACCATGGTGAGGAGAACTGGCGGGTCCTTATGGATTGTCATTGCAAATATAATTCGTCTGCGGTGGGGTTCACATTCTGAAACCTCTAAATCCGCAGGAAGATCAGGTGGAAAGAGGACGTCGAATGATTCTGTTAGTAGTGAAGCATGGTTTTCTGGTCGTGACCACGACGAAATCAGTGATGAGAATGTGAAGGGGGGGAAAACAAGCTTGCTGAAAGAAGCCAGCTCATCTCGTCAATTGCAACAGAGTCGAACATCTAGTCAAGGCCAAATATCCGACACTCCTGGATCAAAGGAAACGAAAAAACAGTTTGAAGAAGGCATATCCTCATCTTCTATGACTCAAAAAAGTGGGTCCTCATCAAAAGGGATTTCTTCACCTTTTGAAGAGGAGCATCTTGGTTGGAATGAAAGTGGAAAGAGTTCTCAAATTATCCCTTCTGGCTTGGAAGAAAAGCGACAACCAGTAGTATCATTGCCTTCAAGTGCCATTACTAGTCCAGTTGTAGAAGAGAGCTCTAGTGCAGGTAAACCTGCTCTATATGGTAGTGGTTTCTTGGAGCCAGTAGAGCACCCTATTACAGCAGAAAAAAATGAAGTATCAGGTGGTGAGGTGCAGGAGGGGGAGTTGAAACAGAGGAGGCTTCAACACAACAAGCAAGTTGTAAGAGACAGATTTGACGAATGGGAGGAGGCATATATGTGTGAAAGTGGGCAGAAAAAAATTGATGAAATGTATATGAGGGAAGCACTGCTAGAAGCCAAGAAAGCTGCTGATACTTGGGAGGTGCCTGTTGGTTCTGTATTGGTGCATGATGGAAAGATCATTGCTCGTGGCTATAATTTGTAAGTTTGTGAATTCAATCTCATGTGATACTTTATTCTTTTAGATTTTCATGCCAACATTTTCATTTCAGAGTGGAGGAGTTGCGGGACTCCACTGCCCATGCTGAAATGATTTGCATACGTGAGGCATCAAACCAACTTCGTACATGGAGACTTGCGGTAAATTCTCTTTGTTCTAGACTTTTGTCTAATCTGCAGTACTGTTTCATCCTTGTAGAAAAACCACCATCATTAATTTCAGTTATGATATGAATATTTATGGAAAGGAAATTCAAACACCATTTGGACAGAATTGGATTCAAATTATTGAAAGTGAACAAACAGTTTCTGATGGAAGGAATGATAAATTTGTGCGAATTTTTTTCTGCCTTTTCTTTGTTCTATCCATCCTCAAAATTAGTGTTATATATGTCGGACTTTTGCCCCAAGATGAACTTTCCTGTAGTTTGCAGTTTGCACTGGTAATGTAATATGGTTTATTATTGTCTTCGGCAATAAGAAAGCTCCTGAGTTGTAAATGATTTGTGATTTAACACTCAAATAATTATTGTCTAACTCTAAATAGGAAAATGCTCGAGCATAAAGTTGATTCATTCAACCTCTCTGACATGGGGATTGATTAAGCTACTGCTGAATCAGAATTGCAATAATGGTGGATAAATAATTAGCTAGCTAGCTGGTGGCTGCAAAACAATCCCGTTCAAATAGATTCCCCAATTCATTCCCATTTCATTTTGTAGGGCAGTACACATATTTATTCAATGTTATTGAATGTAAAGTACTTGGCACTTTTTCACCATTATAGAGAGCGAATAAATTTGAAGTACGAGACTTCAAATCTTCTAACATTATGGTGTACCCATCACATATTGTTGTACATGCATTGTAGATATTGAAATTTCTTGAGTATTATCGCTTATTCTGATGATTTTTATTTCATCAATGATTAATGTGATTCTAAATGATAATTGATGCCTGGTTTTCAGGAGACTACACTGTACGTAACACTTGAGCCATGTCCAATGTGTGCTGGGGCAATACTTCAAGCAAGAATAGGCAATCTTGTATGGGGAGCTCCAAATAAGCTTCTGGGAGCTGATGGAAGCTGGATTAGGTAAGCAACTATCACCTTCGACCTCTTTGTTAAATTTATCATCTTCAAATGTTGAACCCGGTATTTTTGATGATATAATCCAGTTCAATTAGTTTTCACTATCATACACGTACTCGGACGGAGTTTCTTGGTTCTTTTCTCTGTAAGTTTAGCTTACATGATGAAGGCAATATTTGTGGTTCAGCTAGATATTTTTTACTGCCCTATATTACACGTTAACTGTTACAATATGGTCCCCTGATTGCTTTGTTTACCAATTTGGATTTGATTGCTGTTGGAATAAGAATACAAGGTCGTGGAGAACTTTAGCTTTGTTGGTTGAGGATAATAATTTCAAAAGTTCTATGGCATTTCCTTTTTTGGATTTTGATCAGATGAAAAAAATAGAGGTTTCAAATTTTCTAAATTTTTACCAATACAAAAAATTTGCAGACTCTTTTCCAATGGCAGCGGAAATGACTCCGAAGAGACAGACAAGCCGCCTGCTCCTGTCCATCCTTTCCATCCAAACATGACAATCCGGCGGGGAATATTGGCCTCAGACTGTGCAAACGTAATGCAACAATTCTTCCAGCTTAGGAGAAGGAAGAAACAGAAGAAGGAAGAACATCAACCTTCTCAACCATCATGTCTTCCCATTGTAAATCGCCAATCAAAATTTCTTCATAGGATGCATAATATCTTCCATGCTATGTTCTGTCTGTAACAACTAACAAGTAGAAAAAGATGCAACACAGCCGTACTTCATGAAGCATCATAGAAACAGGTGCGAATTTTTGTATCAAATTGAGTTCTTATGATCTATCTTTCTCGGCATATGAAATCCAAGAACTTAGCACAAAATAATGAGGAATTCTTGTAATGTAGTTTGTACCATTGTACCCGAAGATACAGAAGCATTCAGTTATTTTCATTTTTGGAAACTTCAGACCATTTGTTTTCTCAAATTATTCTTGGTGGACACTAACGTTGGACCTGGTGAATGTAACCAGCACCGACAGGACTCTAAGACGAATGTCAACTCTTAGTTTTGATTCAAAAATTGAATGAATTTATGATAATCTGGTGCAAGAAATGACTGGTACCAAGACAATCATTTAGCAGTTTACTAAAGATATCAAAAGAAGAAACAAGAAATAGGTTCCTTATTATGCTCTCTCTAACTCCCACTTAACACAGACAGCTTACCAGTTTTTAGGACCAATATCTTAGTCCAAGCAGAGTTGGTAATGGGTCTCACCATTCCATCAACATCCTCTACCTCTCATTTCACTCCATTTCTTGTCTATACTCTTTCGCCAAATCTGCCACACGAATTTTTAAGGAAATCATTATGCCATATAATTTTTTGCTCATACCAGATTTAAACATGGTGACTGGACCTTTTTACTGTTTTAGAGATGGCAGGTATTAGTTGAATATGATGTCAACTAACATACCACCTTGAAGAAAAAGAAAACTTCACAAACACCTTGACAGGTCTCTCTTTGACTTAAAACTTCATACCTCTTATTAGGCGTCAGAATTCCAGGTTGATGCTTTAGTGTGAACCATAAAAATGTAGCTTTCTTGGCAAGATTTCCATGATTTCCATTTGACAGTGTTATCACTCATTGGCTACAGCCTTTTAGGGATATCCATCAGTGTCCTGCATATTCTAATGATTAGAAGGGACGTATCATTCCAGTGAAGGCTACGTTTCTTCTTCCAACATTTCACCAAACATATTTGTGAAGTTGGTGACACAAGTCTATATAAATAACGATTTGTTTCTGTTTCTTCTCATACCAACCAAGCATGGCTTCATCAATCCTTTGGACTTTCATGTTGGCTTGCCTTACCTTCCCATTGATTATTACAAATGGCCAATCTCCGGCAGCATCGCCAACCACAGTGCCGGTTACTACACCCCCACCTACAACCACCACTCCGGCCCCTACAACTCCACCAGCTGCACCAACTAAGTCGCCCATAAGTGCAGCAACACCGCCAACTGCCACCACTCCAAAAGCATCACCAACTCCTAAAGTGTCACCAGCTCCCAAACTTGCACCAGCTATCAGCCCAGCAGTCCCACCACCATTACCGCCAAAAACTCCAATCCCTGCTCCTACACCACCACCTATTCTGCCGCCTCCACCAACACCACCACCTGTGTTACCACCTGCACCAGCTACACCACCACCAGCTTTACGACAGCCACAGCTTCCTCCGGCTCCAGCACAACCACCTCCCACACCAGCACCTGCACCAGCTAAGGAAGTGCCAGTACCTGCACCTGCACAAGCTCCACCAGCGCCAGCACCTTCACCTCTTCTGCCACCACCTGCTTTAACACCAACGTTGGTACCTTCACCTGAACCAGCTGCACAACCTCCTCCCAAACACAAGCATAAAAGAAAGCATAAGCACAAGAAACATCATCATGCACCAGCTCCAGCACCAACTGCCCCGAGTCCCCCTGCCCCACCTACTGTGGCAACAGCAACAGATTCTTCTGATGACACAACCCCTGCACCATCTCCCAATCCGGTAATGTTTACTTTTTAAGACAACGAAGTTCATAATATCAATAAGCATTAAGTAGTATTCACATTTAACAGCAACTTGAATAACCTTTTACTTTCTTACAGAATGGAGGAAGTGCACTTTATCAGAAGGGAGGAAGATTAGGAATGTGGGCAAGGACTGGATTGGCTGTTGCCTTTCTGTTGCTCATTTCAGGCTCCTATTTCTAGCAACCTTATATCATGAACTATGGATTTCTTCCAGCGTCAATGGGAAATTATTTTGTATGCACAAAATAAAAACAATCAAGAAATTCATAGTACTAGCTGTAATGTAAAGGGATGACAACAAATTTTGTATTTGTTCAATTCTTACAGAGTTAGCACATAATAAAGACGAGCTCCAAATTGATTTTCACTTATCCATCTTGATCTGAATTTGGTTCTATACTAATTTCTTCCCTCAAGTCATACTCAACCACGAGACCAAGATTATCAGCTAATTTGTGATACCGTTCACATCCTGCACACTGATGAGAGAACCTGGTTGTTAATGAGAAACGCATAAACAACTCCATTAAATTGAAAAAGAAAAACTAACAAATTTTGAGGAACAAAAATACCTGTACATAAACAAGGCCTTGTTCATATGCAAGTCGATTTATGAGCCTTTGTGTTCTTTCGCCACAATCATCACAAGTGAATTGCACAAGCAAACTCCTTCTTGGCAGTTTTATATCAATAGTTACGCCCTACAAAGTGGACATTCAGGAATTAATAAATGATGCAAAGAGGTATCGCCACTTGATTTCCATTAATTTTCATCCTGTTTACATCATTTTCCTTAGTGTCGTACTCTGTAGAACTCCAAGAGACACTTGTAATGCTAAGGAAAGAAGGTTTCTAACATTATAAATTCAATATGTCACCCATAACAATAACGCTGCATGGAAGGGCCGCATGTTCCAAGTTTTGCAATTTAAATATTGTGAATCGAGCATTGATGATATTGCTTGTTTCTGCAATTATGAAATATGTGTTCCATGATACATTTACAGTTGCCAAAAACAATCTCAACTCTGATTGTGCCTCCAAAACACTATCCATATTTCACAATGTAATCAACCAAATTATCCCACCTGGGAACACCAAATTAATCTTAAAGAAGATGATCTTTACTTTAATATAAAACGGGGTAATCTTTCCACATCTCTTTACCTGGAAACTAATGCCAAACTCATTTTGAATTGCGCAAGAAACTTACCAATAAGCTAAAGAATACAGCAACATAGCAAATGACAATGCGTCATGCCCAATCAATCACAAATTTACAAACACCAAACACCCAATTTGATCTGAAATCTATCAAAGACCTAAATAAACACCAATTGAAATTTTTTAACAAAGTTTGCCAAAACAAAAAAAAAAAAAACATCATAATCAGAATCATATACCGCATTTGATTCACTTGGTTCCGCTTCCGCTTCTGGGTACGTGTCAGAATTGCCATCCACTAACCCAGAAACTACCAATAACCGATACGACCGCTTTGGTGACTCTACTTTCGGTTGAGAAATTTTCAAGCTGGAAAATGAAAAAAAAAAGTAAGCGTTAAAATCATGCAATTTATAACTTCCACCATTAAAGTTTGAGACTTTGAAGCTAAGGATGAAAACCCAATAGAGGTTTTAAGGGTTTAGTGTCCTTTTACCTGGGAAATGAGTAGTAAGAGCTTTTTTTGCAGAAGGACACTGGCTTGGAGAAGCTAGGGCACGGGGAGGAATTGATGGGTTGGCGAATTATGGGAGCACAATTGGAGGGAGAAGTAGTTATGGCGGGAGAGACACTGTAACGACCCATTGAAGACTCCAGTCTACACTGTAAACCTCAAGGAGACGCAGGTTTTGAACTTGATGCAAACAATTAATGCATTTAATAAAGTTTTTGACTTTATTTGAACTTAATCAAAATTACCATGTTCAGTATTTTGGGTTCGTCTTAAAATCTTATTGGTAAGAAATTGTTGTAAAATTGCTTACAGTTGACTGGTGGTTTTGGATTTTCCCAACACTAACAAGTCAAGGCGTTCAATTCTCAGTAGAAGTCGAAATGAAAAATGAAAATTGAATCAAACTGCTTAGATTCCATTAACATCAATTTTACAAGAACGGATTCAAGGCCAGCAAAAAAATGGTTCAGATAGGCCGTTACATTAACGCTTCAACTGCACTATGCATAGTTTCTTTTCCTTGGAAGAAACTTCTGTATACAAGTATGAACCTTTTTGCTTCCAATCATCATGGAAGAACAATAACAATAATGATCAATCTAGTTGATGCTTGTTACAACTTGTTACAAGGAAAATACATCTATCAAGAAAAAATTTTGGTTGAAAAATGTCCAAGTCAGCAACTGATGCCAATTTGCTTCAGTCTTCCTGATCCACTTCATCAAAAGGAAGTGGCACTGTCTTAACTGCTCTGAACTTGCCCGCATTATTTAGATGCTCATTCTCCAACCTGGACCATTGAAAGTAAACAATTCTTTCTGTTGAGACTTCAAGAATTTACGACATGAAATAGTATAGTTTGATTCTGCAACTGTGTTTTGACAGAAACTAGAGTCAATGTGCATCAGAGAGAATTTTCACCTGTAAAAATTCCAAAGCCCTCTTCTGATAACTTCAAGCGCAGCTAAAAATAAGCCTGTTACTCTGTAATCGACATGTTCAAAATTTGAATGAAGCACAGTTTGCAACCAGGCAAGCCTCAGGACAAGGTTCAGTCCCTGCATAAAACAACCAACTTTAGTCAGAATTCAATTTGGTAATTAAAAAAAAAATCTGAAACTGTAATGTGCACTAATTTTCAGACACTAGTTCTCTGTCTATCTGTGATTAGCTACTATATTGCATGAGAATCTTACTTTTATTTTTATTTTAAAATGCCCCTTATATGGAATTATCTGAGGAATATGTTCATTGTCCTATAATGGCACCTTATATTCATCATCTATACTGGTTATGGCCAAGTTGTTAATCCTATCAGAAATCAAGAATAAACCGGTATGCGCCAATACCCAGATAAGTGGTATTCCATTCTGAGAGTTACAGTTTAGGCGTGGCAATCATATTCCTATTCCCACATTAAGTGAAGGTGTGGCTTGTTCTGAAAAAGAAATTTATTTTCAGGGAGGACATAAACCAAATACCATGGAGAAGTAGTAAATGAACTTTCGGCGAAGCATTAATTCATTCCTTAGCCATGGATTCTTGGAATTCATTTGAAGCAAACCCCAGTCCTTAACAAAATCCCAATACAATTGGTAAATTGTTGCTGCACTTGATATTATGACAACCAGACATAGCCATTCAACACTTTTTTGTCTCTCATATCCAACTTTGGCTCCTGCTGCTAACATTGCTGATACGTATTTTCCCATGTTTACAAGGTGACTTGTCTGTCCTTCATCAAACCATCTCCTGGCACACTGCATTACCATTTCAATCAATGTTAATGACATATGAAGTAAAACTTAAAAAAAGTTTTGCACTAATTAATCAAGGCTTAAGGTCTTAAAATTATACCTGCATTGCTCTCCAATAGTAGGGTAGAAAGGAAACAGCATACGTGAGATCGCGGTAATGCTTCGCCTTCATGCAGTAGCCATAGTCGAGGGTCTTGTAGCTACCGGTTATGTAATAACATGCCACATACTCAAGGTTCCTAAGCATAGGTACTTGACTACAAAGTTGATCAGCCATGAAGAAGTCCAGCATCACAACCTGCAGAGGATTA
>CAODLS013619289.1:0-16499 GCA_948243855.1 Flueggea neowawraea | reverse complement strand
AAAAAAATAAAATGGGGTCAAGGCCCAGTAAGGAAATAACACTTCAGATTGCTTCATACGTGCATCACAAAGACAGGTTTGAAAACCATTTCAAAATATACCACAGACGTATATACAAAAATAATATATATACACACTATGTATATAATAGCTTTCAGAAAATGTTTTACCAAAATGTTCGCATACAAAGCAGACAACATGTATTCAGACAGTATCAGAATATATATAACAGAGTCATAGTATGGGACTAGAACAGAGGGTATATAATAGTATTGTGGACTTCACCACTAGACAGATAAGAGCATGCATCTGGTCAGATACATGGTCACCCATTTCCCCAGGCAACGAAGGCCTTGACAAAGCATTGATATATCAAAGGTTACGATGCCTCGTAACAAGGTCTTCCAGATCAGAGTATATATTTATCATAATATAATAGATAGTCACGCAGAGCAGATCTCATATTTTCAGAAAATATATATATCCCAATATATGTATGAACAGAGTAAAAAAGTTGGTTATTACAAACCACATAAGTCCGATTAATAATTAGCCAAATAATTATTAGTTAGATTTCATGTCACATCCCGACACATCAAAAACGATATAAGTAAGAAGACACAACCTATGTTTCTGAAGCTTCCATTTCACTCACCTGAAATTCGAAGCAAAGGATCCAATCAGACACCACTGGTAGGTGGCGGGTCATACTGGCAGGTACAAGAAGCTGGAACATATACATATATAACGGATATCAAAAAAATGATGTTGGTACTGTATAGGTACCAGATGAATGTTATGCAGATACAGACGCTCAGATATTCTGAAACTCTAATCCGAATGATAAACCATCATTCGCAACCCAAAATTCAAAGCCCACGTAAAATTACAGTTTAGACCCCGACCAATGTAAAATTACGATCAAGTCCCGATACTTGACTAAGTTCAAAATATCCCTCAAAGTAATCTGGAACTGCTAAGTAGTCCTCGAGGTAGTTAGAATTTCCAAAATAGACCCCCAACTCAAAGAGGTACAAAGATGTGTAAAATTACATATTTGGTCTCTCAGAACAAAGCCTCACTCGAGTAACCAAAAGGGCTTACTCGAGTGACACCAACAGTGGCTTACTCGAGCAAGTCAGATTCGCTTACTCGAGTAACCCGTGCTCATCACTTACTCGAGTGAGTCATCTGCTTACTCGAGTAAGACCCTGCCCAGAACATCCCCAACTCGACCAAACCTCGATTTCACAGATGAAAATCAATACCTAACACCCACATTGATTCGACTCAAGCCCTTGAACTCAAATCTAGAGTCAAAATCATCAACACAACTCGAGAAACAAACTAAATCGGCCCAAAACGAATGAGTTTGAAACAAATTCACAAGCATGTTCAATTTATGTGAATCCAAGCCTACATTATGTGTTAATGGACTTCTAAAGTCGCAAAATCACAACCCTTAACACCCATTCTAACATAAACAACCTACGTCCATACCTAGGAGCATTCATTCAAACCCTAAAATTCACATTCATGCAAAATGATGGAAAATGAAAGAATGAGAGGTTGAGAGACAAATTCTTACCTCAAGAGACGTCTAGGAAGGAACGAGATCCAACCGAAATGGCTTCTGGACAGAATATGACTATTTTGAGTGAACGGAGACAGAATGAGACCGAAGAAATCTGGTGGGGGTATATATAGACCCCTGCCCGAAACGACATCGTTTCACGCATTGGGTGCACATCTCACTGGAGTGACACACCACTCACTCGAGTAACACAAATAGTTACTCGAGTAACACGTTCCCAGGTGTTCATCATGTTCATCGCGAAGTAACCAAATGGTTCACTCGAGTAATATATGCCCTATCTCACTCAAGCAAGACTTAACTGCTTACTCGAGTAACCCAAGGTCCATATCACTCGAGTAACACACATTTGTTTACTCGAGTAACATAGCTCAACATCATAAGTCACCCACTCGACACTCCAATCTATCGAGCTCGACTCAGGGCGGAACCAAAAGCTATAAAGGGTTGTATTGGAATCCGACGGGATATTACATACTCCTCTCTCAAAAGAAATTCGTCCTCGAATTTCCAGGCAAGCCAAATCAAAGCAGGGATCGAACCTAGATCTCTAAATCAACTAATAGATCATAGCCCACCGATCTACGAATCTAAGACATTTCTCACACACTCGAACTCAGGTATGCAGAAAATGATGCTAGAATATGCAGATACAGATGCAGAGACTGATGCAGATATAGAAATGCTATGCATGGACAGAGACAGAATAGAATGCACAGACAAACAGAAGGATACCAACCTAAGGGTCTGTAGAATCAAACAACTACGGATATCTATGCTGCATCTCATCCTCGGCCTCCCAAGTGCCTCCTCAACTGAATGGTGGCTCCAAATCACCTTCACCGAAGCTATCTCCTTATTTCGGAGTCTTTTGACCTGATGGTCAACAATTTTTAAGGGAACCTCATCATATGACAGATCAGATCTTACCTCGATCGACTGCGATGCCAGAACATGAGACGAATCCAAAATATACATCCTCAGAAGGGATACATAGAACACCGGATGAACAGATGCGAACTGAGGCCATAATGCCAAATCATATGACATGGCTCCAACACAGCCTATGATCTCAAAATGACCAATGCATCTCGAGCTCAACTTGCCCTTCTTTCCAAATCTCATCACACCCTTCATCGGCGATACTTTGATAAACACATGGTCTCTTACTACAAACTCCAAATGTTTACGCTTCGGATGAACGTAACACTTTTGACGACTATGAGCAGTCTAGATCCTCTGCTGGATCAGCCTGACTTTCTCAGTAGTCTCCAAAATAAGATCTGGCCCCATAGCTCTCTCTCTCCGGCCTCGACCCAACATAGTGGATATCTACACTTTCTATCATACAACGCCTTGAATGGTGCCATCTCGATACTCGAATGGTACGAGTTGTTGCATGCAAACTCTGCCAAAGGAAAATGGGAATCCCAACCCCCAACAAAATCTATACCACATGCTCTCAACATATCCTCTAAAGTCTGAATTGTGCGCTCGGACTGACCATCAGTCTGAGATGGAAGGCTGTACTAAAATCCAATCGAGTACCCAACTCCTCCTGCAGTTTACGCCAAAACTGCGATGTGAACTAGGGTCCTCTGTCTGACACTATAGAGACTGACACACCATGCAGACACACAATCCTATCAATGTATAACTTCACCAAGCATGCCACTCCATAGGTCGTCTTGATAGGAAGAAAATATGTTGACTTCGTCAAACAGTCAAGAATCACCAAATGGAGTCATACCCAACAGATGTCCTCGGTAGCCCCACTACAAAATCCATTGTGATGCGATCCCATTTCCACTTCGAAAGTGGCATCTGCTGTAGCAATCCAGAAGGTCACTGGTGCTCAAACTTAACATGTTGGCAGGTCAAACACCGGCTGATAAACTCACTGATGTCCTTCTTCATCCCTTGCCACCAATAGAATTCTCGAAGATTCCGATACATCTTAATGTATCCCGGGTGTACAGAATATATGGAACTATGACCCTCCGTCATAATCTCCTTGTGTAGCCCACCCGAAGATGGTATGCACAGTCTTAGTCTAAGCCAAAAGACTCCAAAATCATCAATGCTAAATCCCGGCACCTAAGAGGACTTAACCTTCTCCACCAAACTCAAAATATCAGAATCCTCCTTCTGAGTCTCCCTAATTCGGTCCAACAGAACAGGCCTCACCTCAACGTGACCAAACAACACCCCTGAGTCATTAAACCGTAACTCAACTCCGGACTCCATCAGACGCTGCCACTCAAACACTACAGATCGTCTAATAATAGATTTATGAGCTAAGCTACCAACCGATTTTCTACTCAGAGCATCGGCAACAACATTAGCCTTGCCAGGATGATATGATATGGTGCAATCATAATCCTTTAGGAACTCTAGCCAACGTCTCTGCCTCAGATTCATGTCTCGCTGTCCAAAGATGTACTTCAGACTCTTATGATCTATGAAGATCTCAAAAGTCTCTTCGTACAGAAAATGCCTCCATATCTTCAGTGCGAACACCACTACTGCTAACTCAGATCATGCATCGGATAGTTCTGTCTGTTCTTCTTAAGCTATCTCGATGCACAGATGATCACTTTGCCATGTTGCATCAATTCACAACCTAGGTCAACTCTCGGTGCATTGCAATATATCGTAAAACCTCCAGAACTCGATGGTACACCAACATTGGAGCACTAGTCAAACAATTTTTTAGGTTCTGGAAACTATCCTCACACCCATCAGACCAGACAAATTCAACTCCCTTTTACGTCAACCGAGTCATAAGAGTTGTAATCCTCGAGAAATCTTGGATAAACCTCATATAGTACCCAGCTAATCCAAGGAAACTCCGAATCTTTGTAGCAATCTTAGGCCTCTCCCAATAGAGTACGACCTCCAGTTTCTTGGGATCTACCAAAATACCTTCTCTTTACACCATGTGTCTGAGAAACGCTATCTGCAACATCGACCTCAGATGGTCCTCGTGCTCCTCCCTCCTCCTCGAGTAGATCAGTATGTCCTCGATGAAGACAATGATGAAACGATCTAGGTATGGCCTGAACACCCTATTCATCAAGTCCGTAAATGTTGCAGGGGCATTCTTCAGACTAAATCACATCACTAGAAACTCATAGTGGCCATATCTAGTTCAAAACGCCGTCCTTACCTCGAATCCTCAACTGGTGATATCCCAACCTCAAGTCAATCTTAGATAACCACTGTGCACCTTGCAACTGGTCAAACAGATCATCTATCCTCGGAAGCGAATATCAGTTCTTCAATGTCACCTTGTTCAACTGACAACAGTCAATGCACATGCGAAGACTCATATCCTTCTTCTTTACAAACAAGACCGGGGCACCCCAAGGTGAAACGCTCGGTCGAACAAATCCCTTGTCCAATAACTATCTCAGCTGAGTCTCCAACTCCTTCAGCTCTGCTGGTGCCATCTGATATGGTGGGATCGATATCGGATCAGTACCAGGCAACACCTCTATGGCTATCTCACTCGAGTGACACACCACTCACTCGAGTAACACAAATGGTTACTTGAGTAATACGTTCCCAGGCGTTCATCATGTTCATCCTGAAAAAAAGCTTACACGAGTAACCAAATGGTTCACTAGAGTAATATATGCCATATCTCACTCGAGTAAGACTTAACCGCTTACTTGAGTAACCCAAGGTCCATATCACTCGAGCAACATGCATTTGTTTACTCGAGCAACATAACTCAACATCATAAGTCACCAACTCGACACTCCAATCGATCAAACTTGACTCGGGAAGGAACCGAAAGCTATAGAGGGTAGTATCAGAATCCAACGGGATATTACAGTAACGGTTTACTTGTTGATCCTACAAAAACAAGTTGTTGTAAACGGTTTTCCTCCATCCGGAAGTGAGGAAGATAGTGGATTGAAATTCTCTAGTAGAGCTAAAGGAGTGGATGTAGGTTAAGGAAGACCGAACCACTATAAATCAAATTTGTGCTCTCTTCCCTTACTCTCTCTTACTTGCTTTGCATTTGATTTATGTTGTTGTGTGGATCTGATCTTTGATTTTAAGTTGCTTCCGCATTTAACGTTGATTTCAGTTCAAAAGAACTTCATTATTTGTTTTAGTTTGCAAAAGATTTTGAACAAAATTTTAACTTGATAAAAATTCGATTCACCCCGCTCTTGGAGTGCCATTGTACATTGGGACCGGAGCTTTTCATAACTATTAAATTTAAGAAAATCAATTAAGCATGTAATACAATAAGTAGCATGTTTCATGTTAAATAATAATTTGAATTTTATTTTTATAACTACTTTGCAATTATTATAATAAAAACATGTTTTTTTCTTTCTAAATTAAGATTAACTAAACACGATTATGAAAGAGGATTATTACAATTACCCTACTCACATGGTCTAGATTTGGGTTATACCGGTCAATACAGATTTCCACTAGATTACTACACTCATCCCATTCATGTGTGATTATGTCAGGTCATGACAAACTGTCAACTTTAGTACCCTTTGTTAGACCTGAGGAGCCTTGGAGAGAACTACATCGCACATGTGTGATGATACAATCCTATACATGGAGGTTTAAATTAATGAAGTTCAAAGAAGTATAGAGCTCATTCCTTAAGGATTTGTTAACAATTGACTTTCCTATATTACATTTGCATGAACCTTGGAGAGTCTCCAATCAAGTTAATTTTGTGTGCGTTCAAGATGGCGCTAATCGAAGATTGAATGAGATGGTTTGGTATGATTGCTAGTTCCATTTTTGTGTTTCAGCCTTGTTGTGAAGTTTTGACCGTGTTTTGCACTACATGGCCTAGGACATGACCGTGTCCACCCAATGGCCTTTTATTTTTACACAGTTTCTTTCATATAGCCTGTGTTTTGAACCGTGTCTTGTGTTGGATGCCCATGTATTATTACCTAACAAGTTTTGGTTGACTTTTAAGCTCTGTCTTTTTTTTTTCTTTTTAATTTCTCCTTAATTTTTTTAGTTCAAGTTTAGTCTAAAAACACCAATGTATAGTTTATGTCGCATTATAATGATTTTTTATGATATTTTGATAATAGTTCAATGGAATAACAAAATTTCTTAAGTTGAATGGTTTGAATACTATTGGTGTGTCTCCTCCCATAAAATTCTTCCTCATATCCTTAGTTTGAGTTCTTGTACAACGAAGGGTCAAGGATTCTATACTTTTGGTTCGTGATTGATCTATAATCGTCGGGTTATGGTTTCATATATCGTTGGTTCGTGATTCATTCTATAATCGTTAGGTCACGATCATTATAGATGAATTTGATTTTGGCATTCTTAGGGATGAAAACGTACATTCGTGTTGGGTTTCAAGGCTATTGCCTATGAGGTTCGCATCATGCAGGTCTAGTAAAGGAACACACAAATAGGTCTAACAATACATGTTTACCCAAAACCTTAAAGTATTTAGTTATGGAAATTTTCACTTATAGGTCTTCACACATACTATAACTATTCGATGTGGGATTCCTTCTATTCACACTTGCATATCTAATGCATGTGATGGGGGAAACTTAGGTAGCTATTTAATAGGGAGTAGAGTGAGTTCATTTTGACTTTACCATTGATTAATATATTGATTGAGGATAAATAGGTTTAGAGCTAAATAGAAATAGAGCGGGAGGGGTTGGGTTGAGAAAACTACAAAAAAATATGTTTGCAAAAGTATCAAAGGCACTATGTTAGCTTAAGCAGTGATGGAGAATTTAACGTGAAAGAGATGGGTTTACAATTTATGGATTATTTGAATAATAAAAGGTCTAAACTGGTTAACACGCGAGCATCAATTTTAAAGGGCAATAACTTTCGTATATGGATGAGTTATGGCCTAAATATGTTAACAAAATGCTTATTTCCTGCTTTGTAGTGGATCCAACAGTTTCATTGTTGAAACCATATACTTTCAGACCCAAATTCCAACCTTTAAAGAGTGATTGGCTCACTTAAAGATTTCTACTTTTTTTTAAGACTATTTTTTGTTTTCGTATTAGTATTCTATCTTTCAGTCTCCTTATTTGTTAGGGTTTCTGTTATATAAATAGACTGGTTTAATGCCTTGAAAGGTTTAGCTCATTCTTGATAAAATTTGTATTACTTTGGTGTCTTCTCATAAACAAACTGTTGATGTGTTCACTGAAGTCCAATTGCTAAGTCGATTCTTAGCAAACTTAAGTTACTCGTCACGTTACCACCTTGATCATTTTGAAAAATGGGGTAGAGAATCCGTAAATATTTGATTGATTATTTTCATTCTTAGAGAATCAAATTATTGATTGTTACCATTCTTGTAGAATCTTCACATTGATTAATTATCATCATTCCATTATCATAGCTTAATTTCCTTTATTTATATTATATAAATTTGTATTCACGTGTTCATACCCTTGCCAATGAATCGGTAAGAGATATTTTCATGTTAATACGATTGATAGTTGACAAAATCCGAACATTTGATTGGAGAAAATGATGGGGTTGTCTTGATATTTAAATTTGAAACTCTAACGTAAATATGTGCAATTGCGTAAAGTTTATGTTCACAACGACATCATGTGTACCTTTCTCTTCGTTCTCACCATATTTTTTCCTTTTCACCAAATTTTGTCAAGTAGCACTACACTTGTTGTTAGACAACCACATAGGATAGGATTAAATACATGTATAGATTGAGCTAAAATAGGAATGATGGGCAAATAGATGTAGATTTATGATTGTAATACTTAGTAATATTTAGAATCGTAATCAATTGTATCACCTGCCTCTTCAAAGACCAATGTTATGGGAACCCATATCCCCAAGGGCAAATTGATTGAGCACATCCGTAGAATAATAGTCATACATATTTTCATTTCAGAATTTATCAAGAAATCATGTGATGCACAAGCTGTGATCATTTGTATAACTTCGGTATTGCTACTTCATCTTCCGATATTTTGGTGCGGTTGGCTTGCATTTATTCTACTTTTCATACTTGTCCATCTCTTTTCGGCCTCCTCCCGGAGACGTCGTTTGCTTGGAGTGGAACTGCAACAGAAGTTAATGGAATACAAAGGACAGTTAAATTTGACTTGGGTTATCTTTTGTGATCGAATTTGACTTGGGTTTCACAGCTATGGTTGTTCTGTGCATTTAATATGGGGATTGTTTGAATCTTCTGTTTTTATAAGCCACTGAAAGGTGTGACATCTTTTTTTCTCAAGTTTCCTCTCTTTTTTTTTTTTTTTTTTGTTTGGAGGAATGCTGGGTTGCTTAAATCAGGCTAAGTTACATACCGTCAACATTGATACACTTTTATTCAATCACTTGCAAAAATGACAGCTATAATCAGGCGGTTGGGCGAAGTCTTCGCCCCATACATGAAGACTTGTCATAGAATAAGTTGCTCAAGCTAATGATTAATATAATCCGCACATCTTTTTGCAAAAATAACTCGAACATGATTGAGAATGGTTAATAGAGACTGACACTTCCCCAGCAATAGAATGGTGTTTTTTATTCAGCCAATCCCAATTGAATTTGTATACATTTGACCATAATTCTTGAGTAAAATTGATGCAATTGTAACAAAGAGCAACTAAATGATAAAACATATGTATTCTGAAAAAAAAAATCTTTCATTTTGTAAGTAAATGATTGATCTATTATCAAACAAAAGAAAAAAAAAAGTAAATGATGTTAATGCCAATGTGGTTGTCTAATGACTTAAATATTTTTCACATATACCCAAGACTAGAAAACGAAAATGTTCTTTTCATTTAGCATTATAAATTAAGTAAAGGAGTCTCCAAATGAATGCTATAGCTGTACTGTGAAAAAAAAGGTACTGTTGAAGTTATGAATTCATAAATAGTTGGAGTCAGTAGACATATAGCGATGAGTTTCAGTGAACAAACTATCTTCTTTTGTGAACATTCTTTGAGGGGCATCGAGGAAAATGTTGAGTACTGAATTAAATATGAACCGTATATCTAGATTATTTTTTATTATTTTTTTAATAAGTCTATAGGATTTTTTTATAAGCACCGGAAATCGAATTTACAAATTTTTAGAGTGGGAATTCACTCTGATACTAATAATCTATAAGCCCATTGATCGTATGTCTGGAGTTTTTAAACATATATATGAATAATGGCATTATTAAATACATGGAATCTCATATGTGCTGGTGAGATAAGTTTGATTAGGTGAGTAGTAAATTTTCTACAGCTGTTTCTACCAGGAAATATTAATGGGATCTATAGAGGTGTCTCCTTCTGCCTGCAATTCTTTACTGCATTGCATGTAATCTCATTCAATTCTCATTTATTCATCGACACGATTTTGTGAGTTGGCCAAACATATTGTGAGGATTTTGTGACGAGCCCTACATTTAATCCCACTGTCATGTTTCCAACTCACTCTCTGATCAATCTCTGTATGTGTTTATGACTATTTCATTTTATTCATTCGCTACCCACACCTTTCTTTTTCGTATTCAAATGAAGAAATTCATCGTTCGCATGTTCCAGTTTTGAATGAAGAGGTAAATATCCAAGAAACTGGTAGAAATTCAGCTAAATCCAAGATTAAATATTGATGGCTTTCTTAAAGAAATGAATCTGTAAATTAAATGATCGATCTGATTATGTTGTTGGAGCACATTTTTGTCCACCACATAAATAAATTGTCCTGACAGAAGTTCAACGTAAGTACACAGAATTCAAAATAAGGACCAATTTATTAGCAACTAAGAAGGGAACATTAATTCGAAAGAGTAGAAATGTCACGTAGAGATCTATCATAAATAAAAATATAGTAACTTTAAAGATATCATTAGCATACTTGAAGTACCAAATTAATTAAGATCTAAAAACAGGACGCACAAATGAAAGCAGATAGAACATAAATTCTTCCCACATACATCTAACAAAATAAACCAAATTTATCTTAATGTTTCTAATCAAATCAAGCTCTAGTCTTAAGCTTGCCGTCGTTGGCCATCTTGAAGATATGTCCCTGAGCAGCAGCAGCCTTGTTGGATCCGAGCGCGTTGACGAAGCTCTCTTTAACATCCCTTGTTGTGTATGGAAACTTGTGGCTAACCATGGAGTTGAGCAATGAAGCAGTCCCTTCTCGGTACAGTGTACCGTACCCATCAGTACGTGTGTTTGAAAGTGCTTGCTGCAAGCTCATGCTTGTTCCCAAAACAGGCATTGCGGTCACTCCAAATGCACTTCCTAATGTTGTTCCCCACCACCCAAACAGGCCCCATATTAGCCCTGGGTGAGTTCTCCAGTAGCTGCAGAACACAAAAATTAAGGGATTGTTTTGCTAAGAAAATTTTCCATTATTTTCTTTCTAGAAAGTAGAAAACATACATAGAAAAATGAAAAATTTGTTCAATTTTTTTTATTAGTAAACATATTTTCTAAATGTTTTTAATTTTCAAAAACTAAAAACCAAATAGAAAATAAAAAGTAAAAAACTGTTTTCTAAACTAAACATAACCTAAGATTTTCATGTTGTTAGTTACATAACAAACAATGAATATGGATGTTTTCAAGAAGTCATATACACGTACGGCAAAAACACCTCGAGTAGTGAGGTTTGCTTCAGATACACTAATCTATTATTTTTTGGATTTACACTTAATTAAACTATTTCTACTTATATATAGAAAAAAAGTGTCAAACACCAATCTTATAATTTTTGGGACTAAAATCGCCTCCAAACTAAAAGATCAACAATTTAAATCCCGATGAGACCTTTCATAAAAAGAAAACAAAGTATTAATGACTATAGAGAATAGTGTAAAGAGAAATTTTTATGGAATGAAGGCTCACTTGCATGAGTAGGGAGAGTTAGGATCAGGAGTGTAAGGAGGGGAGGGAGCAGAAGGAGTTGGTGGAGAGGGAGTGTCAGGTGTCGTTGGAGTCTCAGGTGTCGGTGTCGTTGGAGTCTCAGGTGTCGGTGTTGGGGTGGATGGAGTGGGTGGATAGTATCCACCACCACCTCCTGAGGGAGGATTTGATGGAGTTGAAGGTGTAGGGGTTGTCGGAGGAGGCTCCACCGGTGGGGTCCACAGTTTCCACCTGAAGGTGTCGATGGGGTTGATGGGGTTGGATTGTATGATCCTCCGCCGCCTGAAGGGGTTGACGGAGTGGAGTGAGACGGTGGTGAACCACCGTAGCTACCATGCGACGGCGTGTGTCCATGGCCGTGACCGTGAGAATTACCTGCCAATTTTTATATACTCCAAACTGTCAGTTAAAAACAAGATTTCCATTTCTTGTTTAAATAAATATTCAAATTTTCTTAACAATTTAAAACATGCACATACAATTTTCACACACAACACAAAACTAAACTCACACAAGGAAGAAGAGAGACTACTAGGGGGTGTAGAGCCATGTGGGTCTGGAGAGTAGTAGTTCTTCTGATCTTCAAAACTTGTTGTCGTGGCCATTACAGGGATGACAATGAAGTTCTGGGAAAGCAACCCAGCAACTAGAAGCCATACGAACATTAAAGGTTGTTTCTCCATCATTGCTGAGGAATTGCAGAAGAAAAGAATGAAGAGTGAAGTTGGAGTTTTGAAGGTGCAGGATTGAGAAAAGCGAAGAGGGGAATATATATGTGAAGAGGAAGAGGTGAAGTAAATATGAGCAGGTGGAGGAGTATGATGTTAATTGATGTGTAGCAGGAGCATTAGTATGAGGTATTAATGGTTTTTCTTTGAATTGTTGCAATGATGCAGAGCAGTGCACTGCACAGCCCAGCCAGGTCATAGAACTAGATCTCTCATATACGTCTATTCTCCCATTCTCTTCTCTGTGCACTTTTATGTGTTTTGTTTTTTCAAAATACCAATATATATAAGCTGTATTGCGTTGCTGAAGGCATTAATTTTTAAACACTCTCTTTTCAATAAGTGTCAAACTTTTGGTAGTTAGATTTGAACAGGTATTATAAGTGGTCTTCATGCGAAAATTGATTATTTGTAACATGGCACATTATATTTACATGGATTCATATGACTAAACGTCACTTGTTTGGAATATGTTAAAATGCATATTTGGTCGATGTAATTATGGCCTAGTACAGAAAATACCCTCAAAGTTACAACCTGTTGTTCGCAGCAAATTAAGATTATAGGAAATTACACGGTGTATTGCGTTTGCTTTTGTTTTTTAGACGTCTTCTTTCAATTTCTACACGTTGCCATAGTTAAAAAAGTTGATTTTTTGTATTTTTTTTAAAGTTTATATCTTTTATCTCTTTCTTCTTCTCTAACTCCATACTCTCTCTCTCTCTCTCTCTCTTTTGACCATGTTGTTCGAGACTCTTCTATGTCTATCATTCTCTTGCATTTCTCTTGTTTTCATTAGGGCGGACCTAAGGGGGGTCCGGCATAGTCCCGTGACCCCGCTCGAGTATGTGGTTTCTTAATATATAATACATATATTTGGTTTATTTATAGTTTATTCATGGTTTATTTAGGTATATTATATACATTTACAATATTATAAATAACATATGGTTTCTACCAACTATAAAATACCACTTTATTTGTCATTGGGCCTTCGCTTGGATTTTCTTATGCTTCCGCCACTGGTTTTCATTGATATTTTTTGACTCTTCACATGCTCCTATTAAGTTCAATCTCTTCTCATCATCTTCATGGATTTCTCTAGTGATTTGTTATTTCTCGGCAATCAATTTCAATATTCTTCGTTGTCGATCTCTCTTTGTTGCTCTGTTTCAATCGGAGTTTCAATCTATGTTTTGGATGAAACCTAGGGTTTTAAGCCCAATGAATCATGTGGCCTTCTTCTTCTTGTCTCACTCTCTCTTTTCTCTCCTCATCTACTGTTTCTCTTCGTGTCACTCCTCACCATGATCTTTGTCTCTTCCCCATCACTCTCTCTCTCTAACTAATCTCCAATACCCACCACCACCATAGCCACTAACAACATCTTCAACAACTTCCTTCTTCTTCTTATTCTTTTTCTTCTTCTTCTTCTTCTTCTTCTTCTTCTTCTTCTTCTTTCTCTTGCCTATTTTCAGGCCCTATTTCTATCGAACCCAGTCGGACTCAACCCTTGAAATTCAATGGTAGCCACAACCACAGTGGCAGAGCTCTAGTGGAAGCAGGTGTTCGGGCCCTTACTAGTCCTCATATGGCTCAGCCTCCTGATTCTTACACTTAACTACTTCATCCTACAATGGTGAAAGAATGGTTTCAACAATTTTAGATTCAGAGGTACGTGAGAAGACACCTCTTGGAATGTGAGCCATTCTCAAAACATACTTAAAAAATGCAGTGTAAGTCTAGAACGCACAAGAAAAATGTAAAATTGCATAATTAGGGATGAAAATGCAAATACTCACTAGGTAGGGACTAAAATAGAAGTTTGTCATCTTTTTGTTGGGGGGGAAGGTGAGAGACTCTTCTAACGAAAATATGTGTGTAAAAGCCAAAATGTTTTCTTGAAGAGATGTAAATATTGTTGTTTCACCGCATAAGGCAACGTGTCTAGTATGATGATTCGTCATCTGAAGGTTCTATACCCATAATCGTTTACTAATGTTGCAATACAACTTGTCATCCCATGATGTTTAAAATACAGTTGTTTGTCACTCCATAGAGAGGGCATGTTGTCTATTTCTTCTCATGAGCATTCGAACAAAAATAATTGAAACAACGTCGGTTTCATATGCACAGTCGTCTAGTTGCAGCCAAAAATGACATATCGTCACTTTCATCTTCCCCACTGAGTGATATATTGCATTAGTTCAGACACATTCATTAGGGCTCATCACATCATTGTTTTTGCACAATCATAGGCTTACCACCATCTCATCTTTGAACAATTTCAAATTTGGGTCGCCACCGCATCCTTTTCGTCTATCGAATCATTCCTTGCCTATAATCTCTAATGGCTCTTCACAGGTTCACACCAGCTTATTAAATCTAAATGTCATCTTTGGCCACCATTCTTTTAAGACATGGGCTCGTGTTACCCTTCTTAATGGTTTGACAAAAAAGTTCACTCTCTCTTTTCACCACCTCAAGCTTTGATCCTTATGCTTCCTTTCTCATTAGTTTGAAAAAAAAAACTTCTGCTCTCTCCTTTCACATTGTTGATCCTTTTGTCTCTAATCACAAAAAGAATGACACAAAGGGTGTTAATTTTGGGTTCGTAGCACATAAAAACAAATATCAATGGATTTAGTATAAGTAGAAGTTATAAAATAGTAAGCAAGTGGAATCTAATCAAGGAAAAGGAAAGGAGAAAATAGATGCAAAAAAGAGCAATGTTCAGATATATTTATAGGTTGTTAATGCAAAAGAAGCCAAATATTGGAGGTGTTGGAATTCATAACTAAGTTTATGACATTCATAAGCATTCATGGCAGTGGAAATAACAAAATTTTACATCTAGAATTCCACCAATGATCCATGCATATTGACATACATGATTAGGGTTAGCATATTTTACCTTAAAATCAAATGCTAGAGCGTATGATCGAATGGAGTGTTGGTGTAGCTTTTAGTATAAAACTCGAAACTCTTTCTCTCACATTGTCTTTGCGCGAACATGCCTAAAGGTGTCCACATGAATGAACTCACTTGGAATGGTAATGTGTACTAGCACAAAAAATCTATATTCTTTCTTACACAAATACTATTTTTCTCTCTTTTTTTGCACACACTAATTCGGCCTCTTTCCTTAATATATCAGAATAAATTTCTATTTATAGAAGAAAAGAAACCCTAATATGTACATAAGGGCAGCCGAAATTCTCCTTATCCCATAAGGATGAGATCTCCTAATTCGATTAGGAGTGTGCAAACCGAAACAACAAGCAAACCCTAGCCGAATTGTATTACTTATCCCATAAGAAAATAATTCTTAATTAAGACATAAACACAACTAAATTCTTAATTAAAATAGGATTAGAAATCCTTGTCCAAAAGGAGTAGAAATCCTTTCTAGATTAGGTGTCCCTAATCAAATGGATTAAGTAAGACTTGGTCAACCATTGACCTATTCAAACTTTTAACTCTTTTAATGTGTGTCGGATTTTGTAGGGCCTTTGATTAATGTTTTGAGCTTTTAATTAATTGATACATTATCACTAATTAATTACTTCCTTATTAATTTACATGGGCCGAAATTATGTCACACATAATTTATACCCAAAACAATTACAAGAGGCAATATCAAAAGCCCATTACATTATTTATGATCTAAATCATAAAACTCAAAATTATTAATGACTAATCAAATTAATCATCTTAATAATTTAATCATCATGAGAGAGAATATTTGTGAACCAATCTAAATCATTCTTGTGTGTAACCTAATAGGCCCAATCAAAATTGGCAATGGGTCTAGTCCCAAAACTTGAGCCCAAAGTCCATAAGAGGTATCTAGTAATACATTATGGCAATACAAAATCGAGTGTTATTCGATAATTCGAGTTAACCTTTCACAGTTTGATATTTAGTCCTTTTGTCACACGATATCTCATCTAAGCATAAGACATAGTCACATGTCAACCTTATATTGCTTAGCATGTTTCTTGATCTCAAGTAGATTGATATGACAAATGACATTGATAAACCCCTTTATCAATTCATTCGACTATGCATACATTCCATCAATCCCACTCATCAAGTGGCCAAGAGATATCACTCTTCATAAGAGGAACAAATCCATCACTCTCGTTATCACTCCTCTACATGATTCATGACATATCCAATCATAGCCTTTATTGTTCTCTTATTACGGATAACATTTGACTAAGTCAAACATGCGATTCCTCAGGTAGGAGTCGATAGTGAGTTTCAGTCCGAGGACTCAAACAT
>CAODLS013617950.1:0-11175 GCA_948243855.1 Flueggea neowawraea | reverse complement strand
TCCCATTTTCAGAATTCCTCAAACGAACATAAGTTGCGAAAGAAAATTGAATACCGTTGTCCACCATAGGTGGAGATGAATACCATAGACGAAACGAAGACAAATCAATAGTAAGAATAAATGTATCACACTCAATTCTCTCAATCTCAGTGATATGAATGGCATCACATCCAGGAGCATTAAGAGCCTCCTTATATTATAACACATGAATGTAAATTTCAGTTCTAGAAACACACATACAAGAATTTTAGTTTTTCTGCACAAAAAATTACCTCAATACTTGGCCACCTCCGATAACAAAAACCTTCTCAGTTGACGAACAATAAGGATTTTCGGCCAATAACTGCAAAGCCGATGGAAAGCTGCTGCATACAACAACGTTTTCACCATCAAAATCAAGTCTTTGTGAACGAGTCAGCACCACATTCAGGCGACCGGGTAAAGGTCGGAACTTGAGGGGAATACTATCCCAATTTCTCCTCCCTATCACAACAGCATTCCTTTTTGCAGGGTCCGAAGTGGTTACCGTAAGCTCCTTGAAAAAATTGAGATCAGATGGCAATTTTCATGGTAGCTTCCCATCCTTTCCGATGCCCATATCGAGAGTAGCGGCCACCACAACTTGGTAACTTCTCAAAAACACATTGGTGTCACTACTGATCGAAATGCGACGTGTTGCTGTCGCAGAGAATCCCCCGGGGGCTAGCAATCGGAGCTTCTTACAGTTACTGATGAAGCTACATTTGCTTGCACTCTGTATGAGCTCGATTTGACATAAGTTCGTATGAGCTCGATAAAGCACAAAGCTCGAAGCTCGTTTTAATTGTGTAAGCTTGATAACACAACCAAACATCAAACATAAAAAATTATACAATCCAGCATCAAAACAAATTCTCAATTCAAAAATACCTAGAATACAACAAGTATTAAGATAAGAAATAAAATAAAAGTGACAATAAAACAGGCTTATCAGCAACTGTATTTAATGTTGTATTCATATTGAATTCTCCATTGATTGGATATCCATAAAATAACCCTAAAAAGTTCCAAGAAAAAAATTTCAGCAATCACAATTATGGAAAAAAAAGCTTACTGATAAAGCACCCAAATCAGATTTAATGGATCAAGCATACTGGTTAAGCGTACAAACATTAATGGATCGAGCATACTGGTTAATCAGATTTAATGGATCGAGCATACTGGTTAAGCCTACAAACATTAGTTATTCGACAATTAAACTTGTTATGTTCAATAAAACACATAAACTAGATTTAATGGACAAAGAATTTGCTAAAATAAATAGATAATTATATCAAGAAAAACTGAGTGGAAATTGATTAATCTTCCATTTATATGGAGAATATTCTGAAATTCAAGCATTACTTGGCATTCTAATCAACATATAAGGAAACTACAATTTCAACGAAGAAAACTTAACAAGCTGACACAATCAGCTCGACGTTGGCAATTGGATTTTTCACTCCATAAGATGAGTTCAAACAGCTTGTAAATTAAGCTCATATTTCATCCACGATATCATCAAATTACATGAAAAACTAGATTTGAACACCAAATCAATGTTCAGAATTAACTATGCAGCTAATATTTAGACTAAATTATCTTTTAGCTTTTGCTCTAGCAGAAGGGGAAAAAAGCCTCTCATTATAAACCAGATTAATTTGAGCAGATTTTTCAGTCATGGTCATCATTAAAGGGTCAGAGTGAGAGGGAAAGCAAGTGTGAACCGAAAGTCATGACTAATCTCTACATTTTTGGGTCAATCTTTGCTTCATTGAACAAGAATTATCACAATGAAAGTAATATAACAGATTCTCTTTATTGAACAAGTCAGATACCCACAACTGAAAGTAATATCAACCAGACCAGAAAAAGAACTTCAAGTAAAACAAAAGTACATAACTGAAATTTAACCAAAACCAAGCAACAATACAGGCCCATAATCCTCAGAGACCGAGAAAATGAAATACCTTAGGATGTAGTGTGTGAGAGCGCCGAGAGAGAGATCGACGAGAAAGAGAGAAATCGCCGAGAGAGACAGATGGAAGAGGAAGAGCGGCGGACGGAGAGGAATGGTAGCTCGAAAGAACGGCGGCGAAGAAGGATGGGTGGTGCGGTAGGGTTGTTTCAGATGGCGAGTCTCTTAGGCTGACTCAATCGCCTTGGTGTGGCTGTGGGTACGGATGATAATTTATACCCTATCTTGAATATAAACTCTATTGTATTTAATTAATGTGGATATTATCTACTTTAATTAAATATAAATATAGATATAAATAATATCTTTATTTTATTGTGTATGTATAAGTAAAATATAGATATAGAAATATATTATAAGATATAGATATAGAAATATACTATTTATACCCGTATTTATAACATTATCTGTTGGATAATATTTATACCCATATTTATTATATGCTACATATATATAATGTGTATGAGTACATAATATAAACTACCGGTACGGGTAAGGATATTTGTATACCCTACCCATTGTCATCCTTAACTGTGGCCTGTGAGTTGTGTTGGTCACCTCACTAACACTAACGGTGTATTTGGTACGAAATAAATATAGAAATAAAATGAAATAAAATTCACAAATAATTGAATTTACAAAAGAACTAAATTAGATTTGCAAATAAATTGATTTATTTGATATAGTATATACTAGAATTTAAATTCTTTCGTTTGTAAATGAGTTTTTTTTTGTGTGACTTAAAAATTAGAATTATTTGTACATTATGAATAAAATACCTTTACATTTATAATACTAATCAAAATTATGACAACAATATTATAACAATAATTTTTTATTAATTATTTAAATAATTATTTAATATATATTAAATATTTAATTATTTAATATGAATTTAATATTAAATAATTAATTATTTTTTAAAAATATTTGTACATTATTTTAGAATTGAACAAGAGGGAGAAAGGGGGAGGGAGAGAGAGAGGGAAGGGGAGGGAGTGAGAGGGGGATAAATTTGTCCAAAAAGAATGGCTTGGAATTCATTTGCAAATAACATCTATTTAGCTTGGATTTGTAAATGAATAATTTTAACTTACTTCCAATTCCTTCATTTTTAATTCCTGGATTTAAGTTTGTTTAAAAAACAAACCAAACAACAAAATTTGGATTTGTAAATGAATTCTTTAAAATTTTAAGGAATTTATTATACCAAACACTATGTAAAAGACTGAATGTCTGAGACATGGCCACGAGTCGGAACCGCCGATTCTGGTTTTTGTCACAACCCGAGTCGGGCCGGTGACCGGCGTACAAGGTGAACTGTTTGTGGAATCCCAACTCATCTCGCACAAGCCTCGGAGATACAAATATTCTACCCAAACAATCGTTTATCAAAACATTTATTTAATAAAATACGATATACGAAAAATAGTATGAATATAATACTATCGAAATAAATATGAAACCGTCATCAAAATCCAAAATACAAAAGTATAGCTCAGTATCCCCACAGAAATTCGGTATGGAACTCTAACAACAAAATACAAAAGTAGAGTCCGAACGAGGGCACTTACTGAATAGCAAAGGATGTCTCACTGGTGACGGGATGCTGAACAGATGCTGAGCTTTAAAATATATATCTATCAAACATACAAAGAAGATAGACAAAAATAAAATGGGGGGTCACGACCCAGTGAGGAAATGACACTCTAGATTACCTCATGCGTGCCTCATACAGACAGTTTTGAAAATCATTCAAAATATACCGCACACGCATATACCGATATATCATATATACACACTACGTATGTAATAGCTTTCAGAAAATGTTTTACCAAAACGTTCGCATACAGAACAGACAATATCAGAGTATATATATATATATATATAACAGAGTCATAATATGAGACTATAACAGAGTATACAGAATAGTATTGTGGACTCAACCACTAGACAGAACAGAGCATGTATCTGGCTGGATACACAGCTACCACTTTATCCCGACAACTAGGGTCTTCACAGAATATTGATATATCAAAGGCTACGTACCCCGTAACTAGGTTTTCCATATCAGAGTATATATTTACTATAATATAACAGACAATCATGCATAATAGATCTCATATTTTCAGAAAAAATATATATATACACCAATATATGTACTAGCAGAGTAAAAACGTTGGTTATTACAAACCACATAAGTCCGATTAATAATTAGCCAAATAATTATTAGTAAGATTTCATGTCATATCCCGACACATCAAAAACGATATAAGTAGAAAGACACAACCTATGTGTCTGAAGCTGTCATTTTACTTACCTGGAATCCAAAGCAAAGGATCCAGTCAGACACTACTGGTAGGTGGCTGGTAGTGCTGGCACGAACAAAAAGCTGGAATAGATACATAACATATATCAGAAGAATGATGTTGGTACTGTGGAGGTACCAGATGAATGATATGCATATGCAGACGCTTAGAGATGCTGAAACTCTAATCCGAATGATAAACCATCATTCGCAACCTAAAATTCAAAGCCCACGTACAATTACAGTTTGGTCCCGACCAATGTAAAATTATGATCAAGTCCCCGAGACTCGACTAAGTTCTAAATAGTCCTCAAAGTACTCTGAAACTACTAACTAGTCCTCGAGGTAGTTAGAATTTCCAAAATAATCCCTTAACTGAAAAAGGTATAAAAGTGTGCAAAATTACACATTTGGTCCCTCAGAATAAAGCCTCACTCGAGTAACAAAAAGGGCTTACTGGAGTGACACCAACAGCGGCTTACTCGAGTAAGCCAGATTCGCTTACTCGAGTAACCCGTGTTCATCACTTACTCGAGTGAGTCATCTGCTTACTCGACTAAGACCCTACCCAGAACATACCCAACTCGACCAAACCTCGATTTAACTGATGAAAATCGATACCTAACACCCACATTGACTCGACTCAAGCCCCTGAACTCAAATTTAGAGTCAAAATCATTAACACAACACGGAAACACACTAAATCGACCCAAAACGAATGAGTTTGAAACTTATTCACAAACATGTTCGATTTATGTGAATCCAAGCCTACATTATGTGTTAATGAACTCCTAAAGTACCGAATTCACAGCCCTTAACACCCATTCTAACAGAAACAACCTACATCCAAACCTAGGAGCATTCATTCAAACCCTAAAATGCACATTCATGCCAAATGATGGAAAATGAAAGAATGAGAGGTAGAGAGACGAATTCTTACCTCAAGAGACGTCTAGGAAGGAACAAGATTCAACCGAAATGGCTTCTGGATGGAATAGGAGTGTTTTGGATGAGAGGAGATGGAATGAGACCGAAGAAATCGGGTAAGGGTATATATAGACCCCTGCCCAAAACGACACTGTTTTCATGCACTGGGTGCACATCTCACTCGAGTGACACACCCATCACTTGAGTAACACAAATGGTTACTCGAGTAACACGTTCCCAGGTGTTCATTATGTTCATCCCAAAACAAGGCTTACTCGAGTAACCAAATGGTTCACTCGAGTCATACATGCCCTATCTCACTCGAGTAAGACTTAACCGTTTACTCGAGTAATCCAAGGTCTATATCACTCGAGTAACATGCATATGATTACTCGAGTAACATATCTCAACACCATATGTCACTCACTCGACACTCCAATCGATCGAGATCGATTCGGGGCGGAATCGAAAGCTATAGAGAGTTGTATCGGAATTCGATGGGATATTACAGTTTTAGTTTAATGATTTGGTTGAACTAGAATCAAACCGCCAATTTTGGACTGTTCTAGTTCTTGTTCAAATGGTTTGATCCACGGTTTCAGTCATAAGTCAACAGTTTTTTTTTTAGAACTGGAACTTTGAAACCGCTGTTTTCAACAAAACCAGACCGAATATTAGTGGTTCCAAAGGTGTCTAGTTTCAGATTGGTCGATTTATGGTTTCAGTTTTTACCAGTCCAGTTCATAAATGACTTGTGAGTCAAAACTAACAATATATTTAATATTTTTTAAATGATAAAAAACTCAAATATTTATAAAAAATGTAGTTTATGATGATAAATATTTTTTATTTATAATTTGTATAATTATACTTTGAATATTACTTTTTTTAAGTCTTGTTTAGTTTAACTGAAAGATTTAAGTGGTTAATAATATTTGAATTAATGTATAAGAAACAATAGTATTTGTGTGTATGTCACTTAATGTCAATAACATTTGTGTATACTAATTTAAGGTTTAAGGTATAGAGTTTAGGATATAGATAGAATATAAGGCATATAGTTTAGGGTATTAGAGTATATATCATAGTATATTACAACTTACAAATAATTTAATCGAGTTTAGAGTATAATATATAGGATATAAACTATAGAATTTAGGAAATAGCAAGTGATTTTTTGTTCACACATGTTCACATAAAAATATTTTGTAAATTATATTATATATAAACCATGAGAATGTTTATATTGCACAATTGTTTTTTAAAATATAAGACTGCAATTTATAAGAACTACATTATTGGCTATTTTTTCTAAGTTGAGTTGTTCAAATTTTATATACTAAATAAATTATTAAATTATTGAACTTAAAATTACACACTTACATATATAACAACATAACGAATAACAAATTGGTCAAGTTACATATTAATAATTTAAAAGTAAAATAAGAGATATATAATATTTAGTGTATATTCCTGTACAAATGAGTCCAAATTTGAAATTCGTTGCAAGTTTAATATCGAGCTTGTTTGCAAGCCTACAAATGAACCCGTTCACGAGCCTTTAATATATATCTGTTGTTTTTCTTTTATGGGTATCGGTAATCTGAGGCAAGGTTGTTTTAATTTTGTAATTTTTGGCACATTTTTGGCTTGATTTACAGTTTGGGGTGCATGGATTAAAGTGTTATCTGCTTTTGACAAGAAGATTTTTGCAATATACAATTTTTGTTTGAAGAAAGAAAAGGATTGTGTTTTACATTGCTTAAATGGGATGAATTTGTTTTCGTTCAGCTATATGCTACAATGTGCTTTTAGTGTGATGATAATGTGCACATTAGATGTTAACCACTACTATTCTTCTTGGTTTCTCAACTTGTAGACATTAGTTTAGTTGGTTTTAGGGGTAAGTATGTACAAACAAGAACACCAAACTAGGTAAAGGCCAATTAAACCCGAGATCAAAATACTTGGTAGAAATCGATTCGAAGTTTGCCAACGTCCAAATTTAGGGTTCGGGAAACTACTGGAAATGGTAAAAGAGAAAAAATATTAGATGGTACCACATCCTAGATGAATTTATAGATTCTCAAGATAAATCAACCAAACATCTCATGTATAGGGCCAAAACCCTTAAAAATGGAATTAGCAGCAAATGTTTTTTTGGTCATATGTAACAAGAGTGATAATTTGTATTTGTGTATTATAATCATGTTATATTATTCACATATCACATAAATATATTTGATATAAATACTATAATTTTTTTTAATAATTATTGTTAATAAAATTTAAATTCAAAATCTAACATATAAATTTTTAATTATTTACCAACTGAACTGTCCTGTTTTCCATTTGTATAAATACCGTAAAGATAATAATAATGTCATCCTTGTTATGTCATTGTGAAGTACTCAATAGTTTATCATTGTACTGTTGCATCAAAAATTATCACAGTTAATTATGAGAAATGGTGACTTGGTTAAAGCACGGCTATAGTATTGTACGAATTACACAGGTTGCCACAATTAGTGCCATACTTTTAAAAAAATAACATCACATGTTTCAATATTACATAATTTCCATTTTTTAAGTTTGATTTTTACAAATAGCATGTTTTTTAGATAATTTTTTAAAAATATCACATTAATTTTGATATAAATTTTAATTTTTTGTTTTATTTTTCAATTTTCTCTCTCTCTACAATTTTCTCTCTGTTATGTCCCATCTCTCTGTCCTTTTCGAGCTCTCTCTCCTCTGCAAAACTTTAGTTGTCGTCTGTCATCTTCTATCGTCGTCCTCTCCATCGTCCTCCTCCTCTACCTTTGGCCGTCTCTCCCTTCGTTTGCGTCTCTTCCTCGTGTCGTGTCTCTCTTCCCGTTGTCTCTCTTTCCTCTCTTTGTCTTCTCTCGCTGCTGACTCTCTCTCCTCTTCATCGCGTTCGTCGTCTTTTCCTTCCGCTTGTTCTCTCTTCTTCTGGCGTTCTTCTTCTGATCTTTAAGTTCTTCCCTTGGCGGATATAGTTCGTCGTCTTCTATATCGACGAGAAACCAGATCGAGATCGGATGACAAAGACGGAGGCACGAGATAGGCGGTGTCTTGGAGGCAATGACACGACGCGTTATGGTTCTATGACGGCTAGGGTTTACTAGAAACCCTAGCAACTTCTGTTCATTTATTGTCAAATTATTTTTAAGTCTCTGAATGTTATTTTTTTCATGTAATGTCCTTGGATTTTTTGTTTTTAAATGTTGTTGAACTTGTTTTAAAATTCATTTTATCATTTTTGAAAAAAAAACATTGTTTTTTTTTGTTCACAATGGTTCATAATAATTTACAATATAATACATACCATTTTGTGAACCATTTTGAATGTTAAATTGACCATGGAAAAAAATTTTGAGGGTAAAATTCTTTTAAAATTTCTTAAAAAATATTTAAAAACTTTCATTTAGACATTTAAAAATATAAATGATGTGAACTATTGTTAACCAAATTTGTAAATAGTGTGAATTTGGTGTTTTTCAGTTCAAAATAGTTCACAATAATGTACACTATTTTATAAACCATTATGAACGTCAAAATCGACTTTGGAAAGAAAAATTTCTTGAGGGAAAAATTCGTTTAAAATTTCTAAACAAAAATAAAAAAGAAATCATTTAGAATTTTAAAAAAATATGAATTATATGAACCATTGTGAAGCACTATGAACCTTTTAAAATATTAATTATGTAAACAAAAAAAAACTACCACACATGTTAACTACTGTGAATTAAAAAAAAGTAGCTAAATTTATTGAAATTTTTTAAAAAATAATTAAAAAAATCATTTAGACTTTTTTGAAAATATAAATTGTGTATTTAATTGTGAATCATTGTAAACCGTTGTGAATTTAAAACACAATCTAAATAAAAAATATTTTTAAAAAAAATAATTTCTCACAAAAAAATCAATTTATTGCAAACATATGACAACTTCTCACTAATTTTAAAAACTATTTTTAATATATGATAAAAATAGTATTCTCTTAATATTTAAAAACTTGGCATATCATTTTTTTTAAGAGACATGTCATTTTAAAAAGTGGGATTCTTTTTTGACGAAAAGGTGTAATTCTCCCTATAGTATATGACTGTGCTGTTTGCACTGATTGGCCGCAGAGAACCTGATTTATTCACATTCAGCTACAAGATTAAGCTACGAGAGAGTAGCCTCAACCTTTCAATGGGCTTGTTGATATTGGATAGTGGATACGAGAGTGACACCTACTTGGAGAAAGGCTAGAGGAGTTTGGTCCATTGCTACTTCAACAAGAATTAAGGCCTAAATTTTATTGAATTATCATTCATTTTTTCTTTTATCAGTGAAATTGTATCCTTCATTTGATTGGGAAGAAACTATTATTCTCAGGAACACTATTTTTATGTATGAAGTACCTTTGAAGTGGTTTTTATTTTAATTTTTTGACAAAAATATGCAAAGTAATATTTACGAAAATGAGTCTCTTATTCCGCCCTATTTGTATAGCTCCTGCTTATATGCAAAGGAAAACTTGTATTTGGAAATTGGCTACCTAAGCCATAATAACCCATTTTTATATTATATATCTTGAAAAGATTAGATTACAAATAATAGTACTTCACTTCAACCTTCTACAGGAGATCACAGTTGAGTTATCACATTTTATCTTCTGATCAATGAGAAATGTAAAGACGTAGGTCACAAGATTGAATCCTCTTACCAATAAATTAAATCAATCATTATTTTTCGTTTGACTTAGTTGTCACTAGTACAACTAATTAAGCCAAAATTAGTGGCTTTTTTTTTTTAGATTCAAAATTTAGTCGAATTAAGAAAACAAGCAGCCAGTTTTTTTGAGTGATACATAATTTTCCTAAGAGAATGTAGATTGATATGAACTGATTCAACTCAATCAGATATACCTTTTTTCATAGTTGTTGTCCATAAAATTTGGACGTAAAACATGGTCTACACATTTTTAATTGCTTGCAAACGGGATTATCTCTCATGAGTAATCTAATATAATTACAAGTTCATGAATCCTTACTATTTTTGTTTTTAAATCAAATTTAAGATGATCAGGAGAGAAGCTTTCCAGAGTGAGATCAAATTTTATGATCCATTGATTGATAAATCTCTATCATACTCGTATGTACCAAATCATTAACCCAACTTCACTAATTAGGTTCATGAAGCATTGAAGCTTCATTTGTCACGGTTATGTCAATCTAAATTTCAGTTAGTTGAGATGTCCAATTCACGACCCGCATAGAATCCAATGATTAAACAGCAAAAGATTTTGATTATAAGTTTGCTTAAATGGCAATGATAAAGACCAGAGCAGCTCGTACCGAAGGGAAAAGAAAGAATCCTCTGGCGGGAGGGGGAGTGGTTGTTGTTCGCGAGGCGCGGGTTCGAGTGGGAGCGACATCAAATCAAGTAGCCCTAACAGTAGAGGACCTGTGTTGCGCAATATGCCCCCCTGAAAGCTTGTCTCATTGTGGTGCTACGGTGACCGCACTAGTGTACGGACCCAAGTTCGCTACCGGTGTGGCTACAACTCTGGAACATTCCGTAGCGGAGAGATAATGTCTGCATGGTAACGCCCAGCAAAGATATACTATTACTGGTGGTCTCCAACTCTTTTTTTTAGAAAAAAAAATATTCTGTCAAGATTTTGATAGTCACGTGTCAATGATTTCCATTTTCTACTCCCAAAATTTGTAAAAGATTTGCAACTTTGCCGAATGTCTACTATGATCCACTCAGCAATTTAAGAACATGTCGGCTTCGTCCTTTCTTTTTGCGATACATATATTCAGTATAAATTTATTAATTGGCCATATATGGCACGGATACTGAAATAAATTACCAACATATTTTGACCAGAAAAATATTCCATCATTTAGCATATGACTGACTA
>CAODLS013617511.1:0-11530 GCA_948243855.1 Flueggea neowawraea | reverse complement strand
GATATTTGCTGATGATTTTATATAGATGATGCTTCTCTCATCCTCCTGTCTTCAAATAGAGACATGCTATTGACATATACTGTTGGTGTTGCTACTAATCCCCAGTGTTCTTTATTATTTCATTTGTTCCCATTTCTTTGTGTTTTTAGATTCGCTGTTGAAGTTTTGTGTTGCAATCATATGTTATGGCATGTAAGATATCCCAATTCTCACAGTTGGAATGTTTGTCAGATATCCAGTCCTGAAGCAGTCGAAACTGCAAAGCAAGTAGCGCTCCAGGAAGGCTTATTGGTCAGTTTTTCAATTAAGCTTGCAGTCTTTTAAAGTCTGAAATCAAATTAAAGCAGGATTTATTTTCGGTCCATATTCCCCATTGCATTTATAGGCGTTTAGGTACACATGCAAGAATTATAATAAAGTTCAACTGACTAAAAAAAGATAGATGTTACTAATTCAAAAAAACGTTACCTTTACTATGAAAGCAATTATTTAAGGATTAATTTCCAGTTTGCAGATAGCCAAATGCTACATCTATTATGCTATTTTATTTTTTGCTTTGTTTCTTATATGTTCAATCTTTTTCATCTAGCTTTTTCAGGCCTTCCTTTCTTACACGCCCTTGGACACCAATTTTGAGTTGTCATTTTATGTTATATTTATTAAAAGATCTCTTGATAAATCCAGGTTGGTATATCTTCTGGAGCAGCAGCAGCAGCAGCTGCAATAAGAGTTGCAAAGAGACCAGAGAATGCCGGGAAGCTGATTGCAGTAAGTCATTTAACGTACCTTGTTAATGTGGAGTTCAATTTACTATGGTTCAAGCTGCTACTTTGATAGATCATAATATTAGTGCATGTAGTTATTAATAGATGTATTAGTGCAGGAATAGTCTAGATGGATGAGGTGGCAGAGTTGGATATAATTTTAGGAGTATATAAAAGGTGAGTGGGGATCAATTTTTTTGAGTGAATTCTTGTTATTGTGAGTGGGCAAGGGAGAGAAAGCAGCCTCTCGAACTGCTGCTGGGTTATCAGTATTATCAGTATTCAATAAAAACAACCATTCCTATCTTCTCTATTTTGCATTCTTTCTTTGTTGTTTTCATTAACACACTGCAGATTGATAGGTGATCCTATCATACTTGTAGTTTGAGAAAAGAAAGGTTCTTTTATTGAAATGTCAAGGTCTAGGAATTAGGGATGGTTCTTTTATTGCAGAATCTTGGGTTATGTGAATTATTGGATGAATGTTTTGTTGCCTGAAAAACATCAAATTTCAAGTCATGATCATCTAGATTATATCCACTTCAATTTCTTTAGTTATGGGACAAGAGAAGCCTGCCATGGAAGAGAGAGGATGGTGAAAATGCTGTATGAGAACATGAAATTTCGATAGCATATTTTCCCATCATATGGATAGTTACATTCAGTAAAATTCATTTTCAATACAATAAATTATTCAAGAGGAACTTTTAGTGACTAAGCAGTAAGCGAGTGGACAACTCGTATCTTATGGGTTGTACACCAAGTAAAGCAGCCTGTCAAAATTGTGACTTAGGAAGTGAAGTTTGTCTCTCTGTTATTTCTTTAAGCCAACTACCCTATTTTTATAATTATGCTTTTGCACCCAGGGATGCATGATCAAATGTAATTTTATATTATCCACTTGTTATATGTCATAAACTGAAGTGTGCTTTTTATAATTTACCATGATCGCATTGAGACCAAAATTAGCTATGTCCAAAAGATTTAGAGTCCTCTGGGTTGAACATGCTTTCTGGTTTTTCTTTAAGGCAGCCGGAAACTCTCTTCCATACCAATGGGCTTGTAGCTCATTGGTAGTGAAGTCAACTTCAAAGTTAAGAGGTCGTTGGTTTAATTTCCAGTGGGATCAAATAAAATGACTTATCAAAAAAGAAACTCTCTCCCATATTCTTGATTTTATTTTTCGGTGCAGCTATCAGATTTTGGTTGGCTTAAGATTTTTTTGTTTGTTTGTTTGTTTGATGAAGGAATAAGATTATAGGTTTTCATTGTTGAAAAGCTCACATGGTGGCCATACTCCATACCAGTAATATATTGTATTACGATTGTGGTGCTTTCTACCATGTGAGCTTTCTCCAAATGAAAAACCAAACGGCTAATAGAGTTCCTTTCAATAGGCTGTAACAAAACATATATTCTATTCAAGCCTAGTGGTATTGTTGTCGTTTCTGGTGTTAAAATGTCGAGAGTTTGATTTGCATATTTATCCTCTGTTTTAAGTTTGGTGATATTTTCAAACATGGTTTGTTATGTTTACCAAATTTTCACTTTAAGTAAAGTTGTGAATTTATTCTTTTTTTGGTTTCTGATATATGTGTACTAATCAAATAACTTGGATGTTGTCAGGTTGTGTTTCCAAGCTTTGGGGAACGATATCTTTCCACTGTTCTTTTCGAGTCAATACCCGAAGAATGTGAGAGGATGCAGCCTGAGCCTTGAGCCATGATTATCAGATTTTTTCAAGTTTGCGAATCCGCCGACTTTTTTCTTTCTTCTCCTTCTCGTTTTCCTTTTTCAATCCAAAAGAATTCATACATTTTTTTCCTATAATAACATCATTGAACGTGAATCACTTATTGGATTATGCGGTTTGGGACCATTTTCTTGTAAATTTGTTATATTTTAACTTTGATGCTCTCTAAATTGTCGTCTTTGGATTTTGAAGTATTAACACTTGCCTTTTTTGGAATAATTGGATGCAAGATGGCTACTCTTATCTGTTTTCTTCTAGTGAAGCTTTTGCAGAACTTGCTATTTGATTGGTAGTGCAGTATTCGTTGTTAAAGCATCTCCAACATCGTCTTTAATGATCTTCTCTATTTTATTTTATTTTATTAATTTATCTTGAAATTTAAATTTATTTTAACAATATTTATTATTCAAAATTTTCATTCAAAATTTTATTATAAATTAAACAAAAATTTTAAGAAAAATTACAGTATCTTTTCAAATATATAAAAAAAGTTCACTCTTTATTAAAAATAGGATTAAACTAAGATATTTAACTCTTAATTTAATATTTTATTAATATTACATAAATTTTAAATAAGTTAAAATATAAATAGGATACAAATAAAATTAAAATATATTATTGTAAGGAGTTTGAATGGAGACCATTGGGAATGTTCTTATCAACATTTCATTAAAAATAAAAAAAGGTTGTACATTGTAAGGCTCAAAAGGTGTGGTGGAAAATTATCCTTTCAGGTTATTGATAAAAAGTTGATCCCTTAACAAAAAAGATATTAATGTATTAGGGCAGCTCTAACGTGTGCTTAATGTTCTGCATTAAACAAAGTCATCGAGTTATCATTTGTCATGTTAATGATGCGTTTTATTAAAATGAAACGCATCAGATGATGGATGGTAGGGTTCATTGACAAAATGGAGCCTATCTATTTAAAAAAAATAATTTCTATTATTTTTTTGTCTTTCCTATTTTTTATTTATCATTTAATATTTTCTTTTTTTATGCTTCTTCTTTTTTTATTATGCATAATTTATTTTTATTTGGTTAATCCAAATTTCTTTTTATTGGTAACTACATTGTTTTAATTTAAATATTTATCTGATTTATTATTTATTTTATTTTTAAAAATTATTATTTTTAAAAATTCAACTAAATAATTTTCATGATAGATATATTTTAAATATTATTTTTAACTCAAATATTAACTCATAAAATATTTGTGTCAAATAAATATATTTATTATTGTTTGTATATTGTAAATAAATTGAATAATGAGTGAAGTAATTATGAATCTCATAGTAAAGTATAATGAGAAGTTAATTATTAGAGAGAGATAATATAATGAGTAAAAATTTAATAAATTATTAATGTAACAGATGTATTAATCTCTTCAACAGATTGAAGAGTAGCAATGCCTTTAGTTAGTATGCTAATCATGAGTATATTTTATTTGTTAAAAAATACACTGAAATTTAAATCTTAAAAAAAGTAAAAGCCTGTTTAGTTTGAAAAAACTATTTTTTATTTTAAAAAATTGAACAATACTTGAAAAAAATTTTCGATTTTCTGAGCAGGCTTTCTAATTTTTTCATTTCTCATTTTTAATTTTCTAAAAATTTCAGAAAAATCCTCAAACTAAATAGGCCTAAGATTTTTCGCGTTTTAATATGAGGAAATTATACAGTGCATTGTTCCATTTTTCATTAATATGGTCCTTAATTTAAAATATATTAATTTTATGATTTAATTTTTCTTTTATTACATTTTCAATTGTTTTAGCCTTTTAGGCACTATCCACACATGATCCCATTCCCACACCACCAGGTTTGTTCTCTCTCTCTCTCTGCGTTGATGTCAATGAAGTTCTTCCAAGTTTTTTGACGGTGACAAAGCTTTTCTGCTGTGAAAGACTCGACATCAACGGTGTGAACTCTGGTTTCTTCTCCGGCAACGCTGCGACGATTCTTCATTGGCTGATGAATAATTTCTTCTATTACTTTTTTTTATTTGTTTTATTTCTTTCTTTTTTTTAATGCTTTAAGTGCGAGTTTGTCTCTTAGTTAGTTGTAGAGATTATAGAAGTTGTGGTGGTGACGGATAGTGAGGAGGATGATGTTAATCTTGTTTAGAGGATGTCGGTTTAGTGAAATATGTTGTATCAACATTAATATATGTAAGAGTTGTGTTAGTATTTAAACAATATTCAAGTAGTATTTAATTAATTTCCAATAAAATACTACATGAATATTTTACGTATACAGTATAAAATAATTCGATTTTCAGTTTGGTATTTGATTAAATGCAACCATAAAGACAATTCTACTCTCGAAAGATATTAATTGAAGTTGAAAAATTGTATTCAAAGTATGTTTAGTATGCAAACAGTTTTCGAAGAGTATTTCATCAGTTTTCAACAATATCCATGTAATATTATTTTAGTATTCAAGATGTATTCAACTAAATCAATAAGGGGATGATCTAGAAAATTGTATGTTAGTTCTCTTTTTTATAGTCAATAAATACTTTTGGATATTGTAACATTAACGATTCTCTTTTTTCTGAATAAGTGTTTTTGCTAAGATTTGATTTGACACATAAGTTATAAAGTTCAATCAGGACCAGTATGTTTAACACTAAATCACAATTTATCAATGACTTGAACAGATTTTGTCAAAGGGCGAACTTATCTTATAAAAGGAATCGAACAATAATCTCAGAACGTGCTTATTATATTCTAGTGTAATTGAGGGATTACATAGATTAATAGAGAGTTAGGCACCTCAACAAAATATGAACCTCAATGAGAAGAGAAACGGTCTATCTAGCTCTCATTTAATTAAAACGCCTTCAATATATGACTGTCATAAAAGAAATTGAATACGGTTTGGGGTGGCCAATCATAATCTGAATCACATGATCATATAGTTGTTGCTTTGTTTACAGAGAAATAAGATAAGATAGAATATATATATATATATAAACAGAAGTGAGGATAGACGTCCCCCTATCCTATAAATGGTAGAGGCTTATGTAAAGTCCAAAAGGGGTGGACATAAACAAGTCACCAAAAGTGTTTGGTTAGTTTTGTTTGTCTCTTTTAATTATAGGTGTGCGTTGCTTCATCTTTTTAGGCATGACATGCCCGCCACTGTACCATTCTTTGGTGGATTCCAAACATGCAAACACTTCAACAGTGCTTTCTAAGTAAAATATATACAACTACAACATGATCAGGACGATAAGAAACTTCGTCAAGTTGATTCTTTTTTTGACCACCACGTGTTGAATTTTACGTTTATTTCAATGATTTATATTCATTGAATTAATTTTTGTTCACTCTAAAACATATAAAAGTTAATTTAGAAGATTTTTATGTTTTAAATATCAAACTTATGTTTAACTGTAATTTCGTTTATGATCATTCCAAGACATAAAGGTTGACTGAAGGAAATTTTGTGTTTTAAAGACCAAACATGCAATTTTGTACAAGTTCAACACGAAATATGCCCGTTTATTATTTTTTATAAGTCATTTATTTATTCTCATTAAGATTCAAACCTCTTTGATATCTTAAAGTTGGAGTTAATTCTAATACTCATTTGAACTTTTTCAATTGAGTTACATATTCGCAACTTTGTTTATGTATGTAATTTTCCACCGGTGAAAAGCGCATATAAATAAGAATTACGAGGGTTATCCTCTTGAGAAAATATAGTGAGATCGTGATTCATGATTATGTTATATTATATACTTGCACAGATTGCCTAAATATCACATGAATCCGATGACTCTTTATAATATTATACCACATCCAATTATAATAGCTATCCAAGTATTTTAATTCTGAACTTCATTACTGACTTTTGAAAAAACATGTTATTTTTTTTACTACATAAATATTAATAAATAAAAAATTATCCTAACAGACTTATAACTCATTAGTATCAGAGTTGACTCTAAAACTAAGGGGTCGGGATTTAATTTTTGGTGAAAAATGACTTATAAAAAATAAAATAATATTTTTTAAAAGAGTTTGACCTAACAAATTTTCCATATATGCCCTATTCAATTTCGGGATTTGGCATGTAGACATATCTTAACAAGCTGTGAACAAAATGGGGAAGCAAGCCATGTGATAATTTTTTGAAGAGAAAAAAATAAATATATATAGTAGTATACACACCATACATTTCTTTTTCCTTTTCTTTTATTAAATAATGTTGCAAAAATTTTATAAGTTGTTCGTTTATATATTGAGAAACCAGAATTTGTCTAATTAATGTTTAATATCATATATTTTTAGCAAATCACCTGGTATTCTCTGATTAATTTGGGCCCTTCCTACTAATTTTCAAAAATTTTCGGTACTAAATTCAAAACTTTTGATTAAAAGAAGAAGAGATCAGACCATTATTTGATATATAAAAATAAATTAACGTTAGTCATTTTTTTTATAAAAAAACTACTAAAGTTCCTCTACCTCTTCCAAGGATTCAACATAGAACGTCCGACTGTAAATATTAACTGATTACCGCCAAATCCAACCCTTAAAGGCAACGTTAGTCATGTTCAATTTTTAAGATGATGGTATTAATTTCTTAATTAAGAAATTAACTTGTTCAGTCCATTCAATCAGATTCCATTATGGTCTTTGAAATCTTGAAACTTCAAATAAGTCATTCTATGAAGTAAATAAGACATTATTTATGTAATGGTCAGTAGTTGTGTAGACAGTTTGAAGATTGCATGACATTTCATTTCATATGTATAAATCGAACAGGTCAATTTGGTGGTTTTTGGACATTTCTTTATAGATTATTATAAACAATTGAAATAATTTCTGGATTTTTTTTAAATTTTTTTCTAGAAGCTGTTTGTCATTTCAGTCAACTTTCTAAGACTATCTAATTACAATATCCATATATGATTGTGATCGAATTGTTTTTAAGAGATTAATCTTTATATCAGATCATTTCATTAAAAAAGTGAATTTATATTGTTATATATTAAAAATTAATAAATAATTACAGATTATAAAATTGACTTTTGAATTTTGAGAAGTGTGTTATATATGAATATTTATGTAACTTTTACGTTCTTTTTTTTATCGAGCCTTCAACTCTACTGGAGGAGACTTTAAGGGATCATCCACGTGTCGTAGGGCTTGAATCCGGGATGCACTGCATCCACCGGGATGCCCAACCGGATGCTTTCGCAGCCCACGACATGTAACTTTTAAGTTCATGTTTGAAAACTAAACAGTAATGAATTTAAAACTTTTTGCACTAAGGTGTTTATAATTTATGTGATATATGTCAGAAGATGATAACTAATTATTTTAATCAATTATAATAAAAAATGTTGAATACGATAAGTTAAAATTTTTTAACTTAAAATTATCAGTTACATCAGTTGTTAATAAGGTTTAATTAAAACTCTTATCCCTATTATTTGCTTCCTCTTTTTCAACGATGTTTTAACATTATCGTCTATTTAATTATCAATATGGTTGCAACGATTTTATTTTATTTTTTAGTTCTTACGGCTAAAGCAAAACCATGAACATGATCATGCTGATGGTGAAACTCTTAACTCCACCATTCAAAGGCCGGTAGTGGTTTCTTTCTTTAGTATTGTATTGTAGCTAGCGATTCCATTATGAAATATGAATGTGGCCATCTTTTTGTTTCAAAGAGTCCAATGTAGCGGCTTATAAAAATTACATTTGTTAATCCACGTTCCCTTTCCTCACATATTTATTGTCATCATCTCACTCACACATTTGCTTTATATGTAATTTAACTCACATCACGTGCACAACACATTCCTTCCCATTCCACTCCTCCCTCCATACCCAAATTTATCACTCCACCACCAACCTTATCATCTCTCTATCACTCTCATTCTATAATGGAACTGAAAGAATCAGACATCTCTTTCTCTTCCTCCATTGCTACTTCTAGGTATAATACATTTCTCTTCTCCTTCTTCCTTATTCTTGTTGTAATCCTTGTTATTGTTATCTACGTACTACGATAAAGCAAGGATTTTGATATTCTCCCACCTGAAATATCAATCTTTGCATTTTCATGCATAGAAGTGTGATAGCAGTTTTTGAATTCGGTTGACAATATCAAAATCTTAAGAGTATTAAGTCAATTTTTGCGTATCGATATTAGTTTTTTTATACGATTCAAAATGTATGATTTTACCTTGTTAAAGTATATATAAAAATTATCTTAATTATGTTGATTTCTTGTGTAGGATTATTTGTTTTTTTAGTAGTAATTCTCTTTTATAAGGTGTCTTTATTTTTACATGGAATTTTTACGCAGAATTATTCTTAATTTCAAGGAAATTTTGTTGCTGCAATCATATTTAAAAATTATTTCTTGAAAGATTTGAAATCGGGATAGTAATTAGGGAAACAAAGCTATATAATATAAAGCCACAAATATTCACATTGTATATTTCTTTTTTGTTATCTGTAACAAAAATTATAATTTTATGTATAAAAATATATGTAGATGGTGGTCAAAGGACACGGTTGCAATAGTCACCGGAGCAAACAAAGGAATTGGGTTGTCTTTAGTGAAGCAACTGGCGCAAGAAGGCCTCAATGTGATTCTAACTGCTAGAGACAAAGAGAGAGGTCACAAAGCTGTTGAGTACTTGCTAAGAAGCCATGGCCTTCACGTACATTTCCACTGCCTTGATGTGTCTGATCCTGCTTCCATCCACGCCTTCGTTTCCTGGTTCACAAACAATTTTGGTGTCTTGGATATTCTTGTGAGTTAATTAATTTCTTGCTAACAATATATGTTTTTTATGTCATTTTATTTTTTCCTGTCGAATATTTAATTCCTAGACTTCTTAATATTAGAATTGACTTTATAATTAACAAATCATTAGTAACTCATTATTGCCGTTCTTTTTACATTTAACTTCAAATATATCAGCATTTGTATCTTACAAAGTATAAAACATCACCACAATTTTAGCTCTTTCTTCTTAATTCATTCCCATCGCTCGGTCCACACGGTGAGACTCGAGCTCGGTAAAAATGATTTGGGTACGGATTGAGCATGGTCTTGTTTGCTGGGTTTTCAAAACTGTGTCGGAGAGAGTTTTATTCTTGTATTTCGTTGTATATACTTTTTTTGGCAATACAATTATTATACTCTGTGCCAAGAAAAAAATTCTCATTTATAGCTCTTTATACGGCGGCCGTGGGCCTATTATATGATTTAATTCTTTTAATTATAACTTGACCAATAAGTTAATTATAAAACTTAGTTTATATGGAACTAATTCCGTTTGCCAGTCAATTACTCACATGCAATAATATTCTTGTACAGTAATTAATACTTTTAATTTTTATGTTGCACTTGTCAATAGTTGCATGCCATTTGATCAACAAAATGCAAAATATATGGAGAACCGACTGAAGCTAAGTGCTATTTATTTTTGTAATGTCTACTCATAGGTCATGTACTTGTTTGCACTAAGTTTTTTCTTGGTTCGATTTACAGGAATAAAATTTCAAGGATTGACTTATAAAAAAACGCTAAGTGCCATTCAACTAATGAAGTAAGGATTAATATTAATTGATCAATTGCTATTAATTATTACTCGGAACAAAGAAACAAAAAGAAAAAAATACATACTCAACTAGTTATATATATATGCCAATACCTACCAATAAGAGGTTACTTTAATATTTAGTATATATCGCTCCCAATAATCTTTACTTGTTAAAAGGTGAGAAATCGTTGATTTTGTAAAAGAAAATAGTTTTTAAATATACCATTAGATTATGATGTCTTCTTCAGATAATTAATCAATATTGTAATGTTTTAAGCTAGCCAATCAAATTAATTAATAAATGTTTTTATTCATAAAGCCAGTTCTACTATAAAGCAATTTGCCATTTATAAACATTACATATATAATTTTTGGGTTTTAATGATATTTTTTTATGACAAATTGCTTGAATAAATCATCGTCTTAATATTTTCTTGAAGAAGGCCAAGTTTTAAACAAATGGATGAGTGATTTTGCTGTCATTGTTTGGCATCTAGGACATTCTTTAATTAGCTAGTATATAGTTCATCATAAATTAATTACTTTGTTTCCCTCATAGTCAGCTATTATATTAATATATATAATTCTTTTTGGAAATTGCTATGTTTTATGATCCTGAATCACTAGTTGAAAAAGAGTTGGCATTATTGTTGATCAGGTGAATAACGCCGCCGTTTCGTTCAACGACATACATGAGAACTCGGTGGAACATGCTGAAATTGTAATTAATACAAATTTCTATGGAGCCAAAATGCTTACAGAGGCACTTTTGCCTACGTTTCGCCGCGCTGTCACCAAAAGTCGTATCCTTAACATCAGCTCAAGACTTGGTTCAATTAATGTAAGTAAAAAGATTTATGTGCAAAATTCCCAAGATTAAACTTCATACCAATCGGTGTGAATAAAAATTAGTCAAATTAGCACTTATGGACGGTGTTTGTAAACCTTGTGTAATTTAAACAAAAAAGTAAAAATTATCTTTAATGTTAAGAGATTAAATTTGTATTCTCGATGTAGTTAAATATACGATTGAAAATTTTCAGTCTAATTTATTTTCATGAACATATCGTTTTTTTCACGCAGAAAATGAAAAACCCTAACATGAAAGAGATGCTCCTAAGTGAGAACCTAACAGAGGTAGAGATAGAAGCAATGGTGAAATCATTTATGGAAGATGTAAAGAGAGGGAAATGGAAGAAAAAAGGTTGGCCAGAAATATGGACTGACTATGCAGTATCAAAAATGGCATTAAATTCATATTCTGGGGTTTTGGCGAAACGTTATAAAGATTGGGGACTGATTGTGAATTGTTTCTGCCCTGGATTCACTCAGACGTCAATGACCGGTGGCAAGGGCACTCATTCCGCCGATGATGCTGCTCTTGTTGGTGCTAGGCTGGCCTTGCTTCCTCCTCAAGATCTGCCTTCTGGCA
>CAODLS013616412.1:0-13151 GCA_948243855.1 Flueggea neowawraea | reverse complement strand
TGAAAATTTATCAAATACTATATACACAGAATTAGGAAACAAGTTTCATGTGGTTAGAAATATATGTTTGTATATTTGATGACCCAATTTACATTGATCAATTTGAAGCTTAAATGAATGAACTATGGTTGAAATACTAAGTAATGGTCTAAATCATAAATTTACCATAAAGTGTACTCATTGAACTAGGAATCCTAATTTATATGTATAGAAAACTTAGAATGTCTAGTTTCAAATAAAATTTATATGAAGTTAATAAGAAACCTGTAACTCCAGATAAGTTAAATTGAATACTGACTGTCCAGTTGAAATTATACTGAGAAGACTACTATAGGGACTATTTTGTTACATTTTCAACAATGGGGACCGAACTAAAATGTCGTATAACATAGCAGGGGAAAGAGAATTTTAATAGATCCTTATAAGTTAAAAAATGTAATTAAATAATAGATTAAGTATAGTAAAAGTTTCTGTCATTTGCTAGGACATATAGACTAAATTGAATAAGAATTTGTAATTAAGGGACTAGTTTATAATACTATAGAAAATGTATTTGATATTGATATACATAATTTTAATATTGTGTAGATCCAGAGAGCCCGAACAGTCGTTGATTAGAAACTTAAAAATTATCGATATTATCGTGCATTGGAGAGACATGTGAGTATAAACTTGAGATTAAATTCAAATATGTATTATATAACTTGTGAGTATAAACTTGAGATTAAATTCAAATGTGTGTTATATGACTTGTGTTCAATGTTGCATTCTTGGAATGACTACTTGAGCAAATTGGTGACTATTTGAATTTACATGATTTATATGTTATATGTTAACATATGGTCTGCCATATGGATATGTTGAGAATGTTATATGGTTTGCTATATCGATATACTGAGAATGGATACTATATATATGGAATGGAATGCTTTTACATGACTATTGATTATCAAATGTTTCACATGTTACTGCATTCATACCTGACTTAATAAAGGCGTTGTGATCATCATGCTTTAGTATTCACAAATTGTCACATAGGAGACCTTCGAGTCATATTCACACAGGAGACCTTCGGGTCATATTCCTACAGGAGACCTTCAGGTCATTATTAAAGAGGAGGCCTTCTGGTCAATCTTCATACAGCACTGGCCAGCCAATTACACAGTGGCATACAAGAAACCTGGGGCAATACTTGTCTTGTTTGGTCACAACATAATAAAATAGAACACAGTGGCATATGCATATATTTATATAACATAGTTAATCAATTATTTATTACATGTTTGTGTTTTCTTGAATGTTATCTATGACAGTTTATGATCATTGAGTAGTGACTCATATAAATCGCAATATTTTTCCAGGTGATTATAACTAGCAAATCTTTTCGATATAGTTGGAACTAAAAGTCTATAGATTGCAGCATGAGTCACAGGTTGGCCGGCTGGTGCTTTAGACTCCCTCCTCCTCAGCATTTGCATATATAGATGGCTGACTTTTAATTATGTTTACTAAACTTTGAGAATGGCATGTTTATATGACTTGTACTGATGTGTATAGTTATGCCTGCAAAGGATATGTATGTCTTCTTATTAGTTTTGTATATTGGTATATGGTTTTATATAATTATATAGTTACTGATTAAATCACAACGACAATATAAGGGTGTTACATGTTTAGTGGTATCGGAGCAGGGATGTGATCCCTTAGGGCATAAATGCATACATGAACGTATCATTGAATAGTATCTAATATGTATTCATATGGATGTGGCCATGAATATTGGTAGGCATGAACATGATCATAACGCACAAAGGAATGAGGGATAAGCCGGCCAACAACATGCTTTAGAACCATCACATGTTCCACATGTACATTTGTATGAGCAACCAAGAGAGATGGAATAAGAAATACATAGACCTATAATGGCACCAATAAAACAAAATTATAAAGAACTCAGAAAGTTAAGGAGTTGATTTTTTTGGCACTTTAGATTCTATAGAAGCAGAGACATGGCTGACAAGGACAGAAAGGGTACAGAATATGATGCATTGTACTTTTGAAGAAATGTTTGATTATGCAGTATCATTGCTTCTAGTTGATGCATATGATTGATGGGAGATGGTTTCCAATTTGACTGTTCATACTTCATTGGGTGAAGTTATGGTTGTGAACAAGGTATAATGGGATTGTCTCATTCAGATTGATATAACAGAGTTGCACGCCAATTTAATATTATTATATATTTGTGAGTTTGATGTTATATTTGATATGAATTGGTTATCTAGACATCATGCTAAGGTTGATTGCTATATTAAAGAAGACGTGTTTGATTCTTCGGGTCAGCCTAGAGTTTATTTTGTGGCAATCGTCAAATTATATCCACTTGCTTAATTTTTGTCGTGGCCACCTTGAAAATGATTAAAAATGGTTGTGATATGTATTTGGCATATGTTATTGATACAAATGTTACCAATAGGAGCTTGAAAACATTCCAGTGGTTAGAAAATTTCCAGATGTGTTTCCAGATAACTTACTAGGATTGCCACCAGATAAAGAAATTGAATTCACTAGTGAGTCTGTTCATGAAGCAGCTCAATTATCTATTCCACCATATCGCATGACACTCATAGAATTGCAAGAGTTAAAGAAGAAAATCTAAGAATTACTTGACAAGGGTTACATCAGGTTGAGTATATCACTATGGGAACTTATGTGCTATTTATCAAGAAAGAAAGATGGAACTGTGCAGTTATATATTGATTTTTGACAACTCAATCGGGTGACTATAAAGAACATGTATCCTTTGCCTCAGGTTGATGATTCATTTGATCAGTTACAAAGTGCTAAAGTATTATCCAAGATTGATCTGTGATCAAGATACCATCAGTTAAAGATTTCAAAAGATGATATCCCGAAGACTTCATTTAGAACACGATATGGTCGCCATGAGTTTCTAGTGATGCATTTCGGACCTACCAACACTTTGCAACATTCATGGCTTTGGTGAATAAGGTATTTCAACCTTACCTGGACTAATTTTTATTTATGTTCATTGATGATATTCTAATTTATTCAAAGAATCGAGACGAGCATGAACAACGTTTGTGAATTGTGTTTTGAATTTTAAGGAAAAAAGCAGTTGTGTGCTAAAATTAGCAAATGTGAGTTCTTGTTAGATCATGTTGTTTTCTTAGGAAATGTGATTTCTAGTGGTGGTATTGAAGTAGATCCAAAGAAAGTTGAAGTAGATCTTAAATGGCAAGCATCAAGGAATGTTTTAGAAATACGAATTATCCTCAACATGGCTGAATATTACTATCGATTCATTGAGGGATTTTCTATGATAACATCACCACTAACTAAATTCTTAAGAAAAAATGTTCCTTTCTTGTGGTCAGATACATGCCTATAGAGTTTTGATGAGTTAAAGCAACGATTGACATCAGTGCCAATATTAACAATATCTTCTAGTTTTGGTGGTTTCATGATTTATAGTGATGCATCTTATCAAGGTCATGATTATGTATTAATGCAACATAGAAAAGTGATTGCATATGCTTCATGTCAATTGAAACCATATGAGTTGTTCTACCAGTACATGATCTGGAACTTGCAACAATGGTTTTTGCACTAAAGATATAGCAACATTATCTATATCGAGAAACTTTTCAAATCTGTACTGACAATAAAAGTTTGAAATACTTGATGACATAGAAGGAATTAAAATTAAGGTAACAAAGATGGTTAGAATTACTAAAAGACTATGGTTGTACAATTGAGTATCATCTAGGAAAGGCAAATATGGTGGTCGATGCTTTGAACAGAAAAGCAACTAGTAGTTCAACATGTCTTTAGGTATCTTATTTACCCTCTTCGATAAATTTGAAGACTTCAAATATGGATTTGAGCATAGATACTTGTGCGATACTACTTGTAATATTGAGAATCCGACTTGTTTTAAAAGAAAGAATCTAAGAAGCATAGCCTCAAGATTTGAAATTATTGGCTCTCATTGAGAAATTTAAGGAAGGAAAGAAGACCTCTTTTGCATTCAGAGATGATATGTTGACATTAAATAATAGATTATGTGTTCCAGATGTTGATGGACTATGATGCAAGATTTTAGATGAGGCACATAATGTGACATATGCTATGCATCCTAGAATGACGAAGATATATAATTCAGTGCAGGCACATTATTATTGGTCAAGGGTGAAAATTGTTCATTCTGGAATTCATTGCAATGCACGTTGAAGAGTGATCAACGCACATAGAAGAATGGAAAACGCACGTTGAAGATCACCAACGCACGTTGATGATGATCCAATTAAAGTCGAGACCACTGGAGTTCTATCAATCTTGCGTACACAGCACGTTGAACTCAGATGGAACGATTAACTACGCGTTTAGAAGAGGAATAACACACGTAGTAAAGGGTGACGTCATTACTGAGCAAATTTGTTTGATCTTACAACGGCTACTTCGAGGCTCCAACGGCTATATTTCGAAGAACGGCTATAAATAGACATCCCAGTTCAGAAGATAAGTAGGAGATACCCTTGCTAAAAAATGCTATTCATTTTATCTCTCTTCTCTACCTTTGTAATCCATTTGAGCTATTTACTTGCTATCTTATTCTGGGTTGGTGTGAGCTTTAATCTATTATATCTTTGGGGTTAAATTTGTAACAAGAAAGGTTTTTGCTTGGGGTAGATAGGTTTTCTAATGAGCCTTAGAAAACTAGAGTTTTGGTTTCCTAGTTGATCCCATAAAAACTAGAGGTGTGGTTTGCTTGTTTTGTCCTAAAAACAAGTGGTGAACGATTTTCTTGTTAAGCCCACAAAAACAAGGTGTAACGGTTTTCTTATTGAGCCCACAAAAACATGGTGTAATGATTTTCTTGTTGAACCCGTAAAAACAAGGTGTAACAGTTTTCCTCCACCCGGAAGTGAGGAAGTTAGTTGATTGAACTCTCTAGTGGATCTAGAGGAGTGAACGAAGGTTAAAAGGACCGAACCACTATAAATCTTGGGCTCTAATTTTCTCTCTCCCTTACTATCTTTCATTTACTTTGCCTTGCACTTGCTTTATCTTGTTTGTGAATTGGTGATTTATTTCTTCCACACTTACACTTTGATTTTGATTAAAATAAACTTTGTTATTTTCTTTGATTTGCAAAATATTTTCAACAAAGTTTTCAAACTCTTTAAAACTCCAATTCAAACCCCTCTTGGAGTGCCATTCCACATTCTCCATATTGGGACCAAACTGAACATTGTTTTCAAACTTGTGTTCAAGGTTGTGTTCTTGGTATGACTACTTAGACAAATTGGTGACTAGTTAAATTTACGTGATTTATATGTTATGTGTTAAGAATGTTTATATGGTCTACCATATGGATATGTTGAGAATGTTATATGATTTGCTATATGGATATATTGAGAATGGCTATTGTACATATGGAATGGAATGGTTTTACATGAATATTAATTATCAAATGCTTCACATATTGATGTATTCATACTGGACTTAATAAAGACGTTGTGATCATCATGCTGTAATATTTGCAAATTAGTACACAGGAGACCTTCGGGTCATAGTCACACAGGAGACCTTCAGGTCAAATTTCATATGGTGCTGGCCAGCCAATTACACAGTGGCATACAGGAAATTCTAGAGCAATACTTGGCTTGTTTGGTCACAACATAAAAAAAAATGGAACACAGTGGCATATGCATATATTTATATGACATAGTTAATGAATTATTTGTTATATGTTTGTGTTTGCTTGAGTTAGATCTATGACAGTTTATACTCATTGAATTACGACCCATATAAAGCGCAATATTTTTTTAGGTGACTATAGCTAGCAGATCTTTTCGATAGATTTGGAGCTAAAAGTCTGTAGATTGCAGCATGAGTCACAGGTTAGTCGGCTGGTGCTTTAGACTCCCTCCTCCTCAGCATTTGCGAATATAGATAGATGACTTTTGGTTATGTATACTAATATTTGAGAATGGCATGTTTATATGACTTGTACTAATGTGTATAGTTATGCTTGCAAATAATATGTATGTCTTCTTGTCAGTTTTCCATATTGGTATATGGTTTTATATAATTATATAGTTATTGATTAAATCACAATGACAGTAAAAGGGTGTTACATGTTATGCACAAGTAGGGAAGTAATAAGAAGTTTTTCAAAATTGAGGGACTGAATAGGACATTGCGATATAACTCAAAGACACAATACTAATTACCCTTTTTTTAAGTTCGAGGATGAAATTTACCAACGGAGGATAGTACGTAATGCCCAGCTCTTTTGATTAGGTTTGACTAAATGAAAAATCAGTTTAATGGTGGTTCAAGAGTCCCATAGAGTTTGAAAATGACTAGATATGATGGGAATGAATCTAGATCTAGTTAGGAATCGAATCGAAAAAGTTAAGCATGTACGATTGAGAGTTGAATGTAGCCAACACCCGCCTATAGGAAACAATGACTGACATGTATTGTCCTTGACAGATACTCGTCCCATTCAAAGTTAGGGACGTGCATTGGTAAGGACACACGTCACCTCCAGAGGCACATATATGGTTTGTTGGAGGCCATACGTACATCCCCTTTTACTAGATGCGCACCTGTCATCCCCTTTCCGCCCATTTTACTTCGTGCTACGTGTAATTGTGTGTGTGAGTGTCCCTAGTTATGCCTTAGCCTATGATAGTGATCTAATATGATAGTAACGTGAAATATGACAAAGTACCCCAATTATTGTGAAGATCCATCCCCAAGTATTGGCATGTGAAACGCAAAGGTTAGTGAGTAATTTTGATATACAGGAGCTGAGTAGTCCCTTTTTCTTTATATGTAATACGTAGTACATAACGAATATTTTTGAAAGAGAAATGAATTCTGAAATGGTTTATTACGTGTATTTCAATTTGTGACACTCTGATTCTTTACTGTGCTAATAAACACATAAAGTTAATTCAACTAACAATTTACAATTAATCAAGGCATTTGTCGCAACATAATATGAAAACTAGATACTTAGAATATCCCCTATAATTCGAGTTTGGGAACCAAGCTATCAGGACTATGGAATGGCCTTAGATGGCTTAAAAGTGATTAATCTCAACAATGAAAGAGAAGCAATAGCTTGTATGTTTGGCGTGTGGACAATGTGTAGCTTAGTCAACAACTAGCTATTTGTCAGATATCACCTCAAGTACACGAACTAAAGGAAGTGAATTGTGATGCAAATTAATTAATAGAAGCGTATAATCAAAATGTTATATTGGAGATTGCTTTTCAATTGTATAAGTAATACTTATTATCTAGACGAACTGTTTTGACTCATGAGTTGGTCTTTGATGCCTCGCATATATCTAACCTCACTGAGTTTACTAACACTCTCGTTTGAGGTTTATAGGTGTTGAGGAGCCTTCTTGAGTTGTTGCTTCTACTTATCACCTCAAGTACACGAACTAAAGGATGTGAATTGTGATGCAACTTAATTAATAGAAGCGTATAATCAAAATGTTATATTGGACATTGGTTTTCAATTGTATAAGTAATACTTATTATCTATACGAACTGTTTTGACTCATGAGTTGGTCTTTGATCCCTCGCATATATGTAACCTCACTGAGTTTACTAACACTCTCTTTTGAGGTTTATAGGTGTTGAGGAGCCTTCTTGAGTTTTTGCTTCTACTTTTGAGCACCAACATCATTGTGGCATTAATGCCCTTATTTCAACATCTTGAGTTGGATTAGAATAACTAAATACTCCATGGTCGAACTGTGGGAGATTGATTGGCTAGATTTGTATTTGCTTTCTTTGAATTGTTTACTTGTAATGTCGTAGGGGCCTATATCTTAGAATTATTTGCTTATTGTGCTTTCTACAATTCTTGATAACTCAAAATGGTTAATTTCACTTATTTGGATTAATTAACAATTTAGATAGTAATTATAGTAACTAAGGTTCGTATGAGTTGAGCCGAGTTGGAACCTCTCAATTTCGTTTGGCTTGCATGTTGGTCATAACTTTGGTGGGTTACGACAAAACTTATTTAGAGTTAAAGGTTTATGATTTAGAATCCACCAAGGATCTATCATATCGAAATATACGATTAGGATTAGCGTATTTTATCTTAAAACATGATGTAAGAGTGAATGACTGAATGGAGTGCTGGTGTAGCTTTTAGTACAAAACAAGAAACCCTTTCTTTCATGTTGCCTTTGTGTGAACGTGACTAATGATATCCACATGAACGAACCTCCTTGAATTGGTTGGGTGTACTATCACCGAGAATCACTATTCTATTTCTCACAAATTTTCTCCCTTTATGTGACACTCACAATTTCGGCCAAGCAAGAATATCAACATAAAAAATTTGGCCAAGAATATGCACACATATATAGAGATGTGTGAAACCCTTGTCTAAGTTTACTGGGTTTCTTATTACTTGTCATACAAGTATAATGATGACTTAGTCATACTAAGACTCTTATTTATTTATTTGATGAATAAATAAATAAACATTAGTCTATTTAATATATGTGTGCCGAAATTCCTAGAAAAATAAGGACTGGGTTTTATTTTCCTTGGTCTACAAGAATATGAACTCCTTTACTTGTCCTACAAGTAATAGAATTCTTTTGCTTGTCACACAAGAATAAGAACTCCTATAAAATAGGAGTGTGCCAAATTTTACATGGGTTTATTAATGTTATTGGACTTTTAATTACATGATACATTATCATTGTATAAATCACTTTATTAACAACATATATGGGCTTATGTCTCATATAAATATATACAAAACATGTTTAATAAGTAATTTATATTAAAACTCATTACATTAATGGATAATATCTTATATCATAAAACTATGAATTATTAATTATCTTAATAATTCAATCACCAAAAGAGAGAAAATTTGCAAGTCAATCCAATTTGTTCTAGTGTGTGACCCAATAAGTCCACTTGAAATTGACAATGAGCCTTGTCCTCAAGAGTACATCCACCAACCAACATTAGCAAAAGAGAAACCTCCAAATTTCTCTAATCAATAACAGAAACACTCAAAAACTAAACCAACCCGAACGGAGAACTACAGGTATCCGATCGATTTGGGCAGAATATTACAATTACGATTGGGTCCCTGAACTTTTGTAAAATTATATTTTAGTCCCCGAGCCTTGTAAAATTACAAACTAGTCCCTCAAGTTCCAGAATTTACAAACAGATATTCTAAAAGGTCAGAATTCCCAAATGAGCTCTCAAACTCTCCAAATTTATGAAACTACGTTATTTCCTCAAATTTTCCAATGTAACTCCAAACTTTCCAAAATTACAAATCTAGATCTTAAGTTTTTAAAATTACAACTCTATTCCAAAGTTCTCAAAAATTACAAACCTAGAGATAACTTTCTAGAAATTACAAAACTATCTTGGCGACAAAAGTTATTCTAAAAAATATTAAACTCCCAATTTGGCCGACAAAAATCGAAAACAAATATATACAATGGTCGATCTCAACTTCAAGAACATTAATCCATCAACAATTTCCTAAAACAAACAAAAAAATTGACATAAATCATCCAAACCCAAATCTAACCCTAGCTCCACCAAAAACTCATCAAATCTCTTGATTCAAGGCTTGTTTCTTGTAAATCTAAGTCCTACTTAACTTATTCAAGCAACCCCAAACATCAATTCATCAAGAATCATCCAGAAAATCAAAACCCAAGCAAAATCGACCCAACAAAATTGATGCACAAAACAGACGAAAAAGGAAAGAAATGATGTGATTCTTACCCCAAAAATGGATTAGGAACGTTGGGAAGACAATGAGGAAGTGCTCTGAGGTGATTTGAGAGTGAAAAGAGTGAATGGGACGGAGTTATTGCAAAAACCATCGATGGTTGTGTTATAAATGCGCTGCAGATTGAAACAGTGTGTTTCAGCAAATACAAAGGCAATGTACGTCATTTTTCATGTAACGTACGTCTTAGTGCTTCACAATGTATGTCTCTCCCTCTCAACGTATGTTATTAAGCTTCGAGAGGCATCATATCCTACGAGAACACCTTACCACGTACGTCACACCAATGGCTGCATACATGGATCATTGTAGAATTCCAGATAACGTACGTCTTGCCACCTCCAACATATGTCTTGTGTTGCCCATATTACGTACGTCGTGAATAAGTCTAATGTACTTCAACACTCTAGTTCATGTACCCAACAATTCTCGCTCTATACGAGCATCGAACCTCCCTTAGGGTTCCATAACACCTAGACCCTCAAGAGTACCTCATCCAACCAATATTACCAATAGAGAAACCTCCAAATTCTCTAATCAATGACATAAAACTCTCAAAACTAAACCTTACCCGAACGGAGAGCTACAGGAATCCGATCAGTTTGGCTGGAATATTACAAGTCCGATCAAGCATAAATTTGGAAAAACATTATACACTACTGAACTAATAAATGTAAAATAGGGTTTTTTTATGGTAATCTAAAAGCACATCATCTACATCATGGAATGAATCCCTCTTTAAATGTCTAGGTTTTATGTTGTTCATTCAAGAATTTGAGAACAAAATTAAGAAAGGTCTCTCATATGTTCTGGTATTTCATAAATTTTTTCCAAAATCATCGTCGAATTGTGTTCCTCTCACACCAATAATTTTCTTGAAAAGAGTTGCTTCAGTTTATGCAAACCGGACCTCTATCATATACGAGGGAATTCGTTTCAATTTGTAGCAAACTCATGAACGTTGCCGCCGACTTGCATCGTCTTTGTGTTCCCTCAACATTGTTAAAGGCAATGTTGTAAGTTTCATTGTAAAGTTTCTCTCTCTCTCTCTCTCTCTATCTCTCTCTCTCTTTCCCCCATCAATTTGATTTTTACTAGATTTATGCTATGTTAAAATTGACTCTCTCAATGGTTCATGATCAATGACGAAAACATTGTGATAAACTTAATTGTAGTAATAATTAATCTTAATACTACATCAATTTTAATGTCTACGATCTTAGAACACTATAATTTTCATGCAACACGCACTCAAGAGCTGTAGTGTATCCTGTTCTATGGCTAGAATCAAATCCAAACAAACGACTATAAACAAGAGCGAGATCAAAACTGCATTTCTCTATATACAGTTAATATGATGGAGACTAAATGCCTCATTTATAGGCAGAGAAAACACCATTTTAGGGTTTCATTGTGGGTTTATGTCATAGTCCGTCAACATGGCTTATTAATTCATAAAAACTCTAAAATAATATTTCTCCAACAACCAATAGGAATTTAACACTTAACTCATTAAGCCAAATTACTTACTAGTCCATGGGCCATATACGGAATCTAACATTCTCACAATTGGCCGATGGAAGATCATATTAGTTTAATAACAACATAATATGCATGGTAAAAGCTAAATTCTTTATTACATTCGTCATAATGTTAATCATTGTTAAGTAAAAGACTAACAAGCATCATAACGGTTATACTTCAATTAATTTAACATGCTTCCTTCTATGTATCACTGCATTAACTCAAGACATAACATGACACCTTATGAGATATATGTCATAAAGGTCCGATGATAATGCCTTTGGAAAAGACAACATATTAATACCCATATTCATCAATCATGTATATACAATAAGACATAAAATGGGTTATTAAAATTAGAAACAATACTTAAATTCAACTCAAAGTTCCAAATAATCAAAATGTGCAAAACTTCATTAATATATTCTTAATGGTACTCAATGATGCCCATTCTTTTGACATGTTCAATTTAAATGTCGTCGGTTGTAATCCTTTTGTCAAAGGATTTGCAATCATATGACTGATGCTAATGTGCTTAATCGGCACACTTTATTTTTGAAATTCTTCTTTAACGGCCAAGTATTTAATATTCATATGCTTAGCATCCTTTGAATACTTGTCATTTCTTGAAAAAAGACTGTTGCAGAATTTGGTTGACTCTACCGCAAGTGCACAATTGTTAAAGTAGTTTTAACCTTAGGAATATTCTTAGGGTATCGAATCATGTAAGGATGAGCGTTATATGTGATCTACTCTAAGGGAAAAAGTAAATGAAATCATGAAATTCAATTGATTTTGACTGTAAACAAAAGTAATTAATCACAAAAGAGTGCAAACAAAAGAGGACAAGTGTAAATGAATTCAAATATATGAGATTAGTTAGGATAATTGAGGTTCGATCGCAATCTGGTTATGTGTTTTGTTTGAATGGAGGTGCAGTAAACTGGAGAAACTCCAAGCAAGACACCGTGACCGATTATACTACAGAGTCTGAGTACATAGCCGCATCAGACGCTGCAAAAGAAGTTGTTTGGCTCAGGACGTTCATCACTGGTTTGGATATTGTCCCAAGCATCGCAAACCCAGTAGACTTATATTGTGATAACAATGGGGCCATTGCTCAAGCCAAGGAGCCCAGATCACACCAAAGAATGAAACACATACTTAGACGTTTTCACCTTATTCGAGAGATTATCGAGAAAAGTGATGTCAAGATATGCAGAGTTGATACTAATGACAATATAGCGGATCCTTTGACAAAGATTCTCCCAGAACCAAAACGTGAAAGACACATCATGTCTTTAGGTATTAGGCTCGTTCCTGATTGGGACTTGTGCAAGTGAGACACTGTTAGTTTTAACGCCATAGTCCAATCAGTTATGTACATTGTCATTCAATTTATCATTTAATAAAGAGGCATTTCGTTTCATATCTATGAAATATTATATGAAGATAAAATCTCCATAAATAGTTGATTCTTCTTTATGTCATCAAGTGTGTGATTTGATAGTAAAACCATAAGGTAAATGGAATACTACTCTAAATGTTTCTAATCTATTATTATCATGGGAATGACAATAAACTAAGGTTAGTATGTTACTAAGAGGATAATTACGTTTTACTGATTATAGATATGAGATGTCACTTAGAACATACATACATGTCGAGGAACATGTCTTGGACTGACCTACTATGAAAGCACTTCATGGAATAATGTCATAGGAGGTAAATGGAATACTACTCTAAATGTTTCTAATCTATTATTATCATGGGAATGACAATAAACTAA
>CAODLS013615281.1:0-12679 GCA_948243855.1 Flueggea neowawraea | reverse complement strand
TTATTTATTTTAGAGAAATACCAAAATTATAAAATACAATGAAAAATTAAATTAAATAAATTAAACAAAATGTTTTTCTGAATTAATAGATTGTGTTTTTGAATTGTTCTTTGATGTGTTTTTTTTTTGAATTGAAATTGTGTTTTAATTTCTGATGAATAGGGAGAAATGAGATGCATATTGCAATGATAGAAAGAGAGAATTAGAGATAAGAGACACATTATACTTTTACAAGTCAAAAAGGAAGGTATTATCATTGAAATACGCTGAGCCTCGGTAGCCCAATTGGTGGGGCACCCTCTTATTGACAGTTGAGTTCAGGGTTCGAGTCGAGTGGTATGCAAACATGTGTGTTAATGCCTTCCTATATTGGGTTAAGGCCGAACAAAAAAAATAAAAAAATCATTGAAATACATGATAGACCAATAAAATAGACAATTTTCATTACTTTAAATTAACAAAGAAAAATTAAAGGAACAAAATAAGAGTCTTCTAAAAGGGTAAAACCGGATCAAAAATTATACCAAACCACATTACCAACATGGGAATTAATCCGTTAAATTTCAGTAAATTTTTCTTTAAAAAAATGCGAAAAATATTTTTAAATAGAATCCATGATAAATTTTAGAAGTAGATTACACAAGTTTTTGGGGAGATAATTGGACTCGTGGGAAGGAAGAGGAGGGAAGCAAGACAAAATTTGGTGTAGTCTATGGAACTGCAATGTTCAGTGACGATTATTTTTGACTTGTAAATGATAATATATATATATATATATTTTGTTTAAAAAGAGCTTGTGTTTGAAGGAAGCAATAATAAATTGTTGCCTTCAGTTTATCTGCTTTTGGCTCACAAAGTCTATCTTTATTGACTTTTTTTTAATGCAAGCTCTGTTAATAAGAGAGAAAAAAAGATTTTGTAGGAAAATATTTGAGACAGATTCGAAATACAACTATGGTGGAGGCCGAAATTTGATTTTGGTAAGAAGGCACACAGAATGGTGAAAACCAGTAGTTTAAGCTGAAATTTATACGGAGGATGCTGCATAAAAATGGTTTAATATATAAATTGAAAGCTTAACATTTTGAAAAACTAGAATCAAATTTACCTTCCAATTATGTTTTTTTTCTTAATACAAAATGAACAACAACTATTTATAAGTTGCATAAACTCTTGCAACCCTTCGGTTGTAAGAAAAAATTATCTGGTATGAAAGTATACAGAATGATGAAAATCAGTTGTTTAAGATGATATTTAAATGAAGGATGCTGCATAAAAATAATTTAATATATAAATGGAAAACTTAATATTTTGCAAAAATAGAATCAAATTTACTTTCCAATTATGTTCTTTTCTTAATACAAAATGAACAACAACTGTTTATCTTTTCAACTTTTGTAAAAATTTATCTTTATAATTCAATAAAAAACTATTTGTGATATAATTTCTTTTGTAAATTTTAAAGTAAATTTTGAATACACTAATGAATTTTTATCTTATTCTTACTGAAATTAATTTAAGCATTAAAATATTAAAAGTTCGATTTTTTATGGGACTAAATAAAATAATTTATAAAAAATGAATAGAGGAACGAAATAAGGTGTTCTTTAAAATATAGGACAAAATGAGAGAAATATGAAACTTAAGACCGCAAACAAAATAACAAAAAATGCATTTTTTTGTGGGCAACTAGTTGACTCTTTCAAAACAGGAAAAGAACTTTGTTTTAAATGACATGCTTCTGCTTTTGAATTAGATAATTCTTTACACACGTAGGCATAGCCTTTTTATGAAGATAATTAAGTACTAATTTAATGTAATCATCTGAGAGCCAATAACAGTTAACAAGTGCCTAAAAAATCATTAAATACTAATTATATGCGCCATTTTGGCCAGTATCGTGCTCATGAACGGAGAGCTTCTGTATATTAGCTTAAATTACAAAATTCTAGACCTATAATATGCATCTCCAGTGTAAGAATTCGTTGTAAACAGATTACTCGTATTTTTAGAAAATCGTACTTTAATCTAAGAAACATTGATATTTTATATTCATAACATTTATTTTTTTTTATTTAATGGCGATGTTTAAATTTTAATAATTTTAGTACAATTTTTAATTAAACAAAATATTGTGTGCTTTGAATGTCAAAGTGAAAAAATGCTACTGAGTGTAGACTAATTGTAAGGGTGATTATGCATAATTTTTATGATTATTTATACATTTTTTATAAGCATCCAGTTAAAATTTTCAGTAAATTAAATTATTTGACACTTGCATTATACAGTTTATGTAGTCGGTGTAAGTCCCAATATGACAATCTAAAAAGGAGTGAATTGGATTTATTAATAACAATTAAATCTTTGGAAAGTCTTTTACAATATTTTGCTAAATTAAAACAAGAACTTAATCCAAAACACAGCCACAACAACTGAAATAAATAGCAGCAAAAAGATGAAGAGATAGAAAAGAGAAGTCCTTGATTTATAGTGGGTCGGTCATCTTTGACTTACGTCCATTCATCCAGCTCATTAGAGAGTTTTGAATCCACTAAGTCTTCCTTACTTGCAAGTGGACGCAAATCGTTATAACCTCTTGTTTATCAAGCTCAAAAGAAAACTTTTTACACTTTATTTTTGCTGGACCAAACAATAAGACCAACACTTTTTGTTTTTCAAAGGAATCAAACAAAGCAAACCTAAATCTTTTTCAAGCTTTACAACCAAAGCTTGATTACAACAATATTCTCAGATTGAAGAATGATTTTCCTATACCAACTTGATAATCAAATAGCAAATAAATAGTTTAGTTGGCAAAGAGAACTCAAGAACACAATGAGATGGTCAAAAAACACAATGACAAAGGTCGAGCACTCTCAAGAATATGTTCTTAAGTTACCTCATGACTGGAGACATCTATTTATACATGCTCTCACAAAACTAGCCATTGTAGATCCAAGGTAGTTGTTGTGAGAGAGTTGCAAAATGCTAAAATTGCTACCAGTACTACGTGCGTAGCTCATGAGTTTATCAGAGTTCCACATGCAACGTTCTTCCTTCTGCGTGCATTGGGTATAGTTTTTTGACCATTGCTTGATATTGATTATTAACAATGTGTATAGACCTTCGTCTTGTGTGCGCAGAGCATTGGTTCTATGTGCGTTGCTCCGAGCTTTGCATGCGTTGTCGTGACTTAAAAAATCATTCCTTTGATTATTCACGTGACTGTGTCAGAAAATATCTGGATTTCAAATGTCGAGGACCATCTCGATTTTTCCAGGTAGTACACCTTAGCCACTCTGCTGTGTGCGCGGGTCACAGTGCTCTTCTAACATCATCTGAATCCGCGTCAGACAATATTCCCGTTTGAATTCTGACATATTGCAACAGATTTTGGTTGTATCCTTTGGCCAGTTGTCATCCTCGTTTACGTGCGTTGAAGATGCTTCTGTGTGCGTAACATAGTCCCTTAAGAGATGTCTCTTTTACTCTTCTACAACCACATGACTGATGTGGAGCGTGACAAGGCTTGTCTCGTAAGTTCCTTTGATTTTTCCTTATGATGTCGTCTATGTGTATAGACCCCTGTTCAACGTGCGTAATACCAAGTTCCTTCAAACCAGTAGGAAGCTTCTCTTTACTACACGCATAAGTATTTATTCAACGCGCTTAGCAAAATATTAGGCCATTTTGTTTTCTGATACATAGCATTTAAGCGCATTGCACTGCCTTCTGCATGCATATCACATGTTCTACGTGCCTTGTATAAGCTTCTACGCGCATAGCGTCCATTCTTGAAATCTCATATGCCTCTATCTTCAATCAAAGCGCATAGGTCTTGGTTTCAAATAATTAGATCAATCTTTAATGTACTTAGAGGATTGTAGAACGTACATAACTTAACTATTTCAACTATTTTGTTAAATTATCAAAATTCAAGAGTTTACATGTTAATCAAAAACTGATTCAACAATCGGTTGCATAGTATTTGAGGGTTGGTCTCAATTTTGAATATAATTAATGTTTTATATTTTTAAAATATTTTCTTTTGCAAGTGTGTTGGCTCGGGGATTATGTCTAGTCTGCCCGATTATGTCTCTTAAATGATTGAACAATAATTAGCTTAAGAATATTGAAAAAAAAAGGAGTAACAATTAGCTCAAGAAAGCTACCGAAGGCCTATATTAGAGCAGGGTTACAACTGAATCGAATTTTGGAGTCTTTAAATTTGGCTTCATAAGAAAATTTTGAGTTTGAACTCAAATTTGAACTTGATTTGAGATACATTTTGCATTTAAACTTAGTTAGTTTAAAATTTTAATTTGAGCATGAGTCATTAAAAGTTTAGTTAAATTTGAGTCGAGCTTGACTCAATATTGACTTATTTTAAGCATTTAATTAACAAACTCATTTAATAAAGAAATTTTAAAGTTACCATATATTCAACTAAGGTTGCTTTACAGATTCAATTAAAATATATAAATACAATGTGCAGAAGCCTATATCAAATATATTTATGAGTCTATTATCAAGTTTGTTTATCAGCCTATATCGAATCTATTCGTGAATTTCACAAATTGAATTGGTGAAATTTAACACATTTACATATCAAACTCTAAAATTCGTTTAAACTTAGATCATTAAGTCGAACTCCAACGAACTCTTAACCAATCGAATGCTATATATGTTAGAGGCTCTTGCGGCACCACTGATGACGTGGGAGTAGATAAGAACCCATGAGTCGCACTTTTATAAGTTGATTAATCTCAATCGGTGCTTTTAGAATCTAGCAACCACGAGTGGACTACATTATGCTTCTTTCCCATATTGCAGCAATGTTTAAACTTAACAATTAGCAATGATATTCAACAATGCTTATGTAGTAAGCAAATATTTAATAAGTCAATTATCGGTGGCCACTAAGTTTTGGCCTTCTAGGACCAGCTTAACCACTTGAGAAACAAATGTGGGGCGGCATTAGATTGTGTTTTAATTTTGTTTACACGACTAAAAAAGGACACTCTTATGATTTTAATTATTAGTACTTTTCGTTATTTGCCAACTATGTTCGAGTGTATTCCACGTGCTTATTACTTGTTTATTTTGCCACGTCCATTGCTCGAATTGCTGGAATTTTCTATGCTAATTGGTCTCGATGGACCAATAAGATTAGCGCTTGTTCTGTTTTTGTTAGAGAACGAAATAAAATGGTTATAATTCATGATCATGATGGAGACTTCACGCTTTGATATTTCTCTAGGATATTTTATTAGATATCCTTGCAATCATTTCATTCTAATTCTAATCGCCACTGGCAATTTTCATGGAGTAGAGCAAAATACTGCACGTATCTCAAATTTGGTTTGTAAATGCGAGAAGTTGCTTGCCAGTGGATTGATATTTGATTCAATAATCATTTGTCTTCGGTTCTTTATATAAACAAGTCAAATTCGAACAGTTCAAGACTCAATTTGTGAAACTTACATGTAAATTTGATAATAAGCTTATAAAGAAACTTGATAGTAATCTTTTTTCTCTTGAATATATATATTAAATAAGTTTAGCTTGTCTGCAATCAAAAGACTTTATAAAATATTTAAAATTAAATTCTAAATAATTCAATCTCAAATCATAATTTAAAAGAGTTTTAAACAAGATAAATTGGAGCTCATTTAAATGATTTAAAATTTAAATATGAAATATAACTTGAATCAAATCCGAACTAGAGTTTTTCTTATCAAATCGTGTCTAAACACTCTAAAATTCTGCTCAGCTTAACTTAACTCCATTACAATCCTAGTCTCAAATTCAATTTGTTTGTTTTTCTGTAATTCATGTGGTAGTTCATATTTTTTAAAATTTAAAATAAATTGAATAGATTATATAATAAATAGTAAAAAAAATATGTGTTTAAAGATTTAGCATATATTGAAATACTGTAAGAAAAAGGACATGAAATAATCTAGGGACAAGACTACAAGGTTTGATATATAATTATACTAACTTGATTGTAATACTGAGAATATGATCCATTCTAAATGTCACTTGTAAAAAGGAAAAAAAATAGTCAACTTATTCCCTAGTGGTACCTCTACAATGATATATAATTTGGTAAATTAACTATTTCATCCTTGAGGTTTAGCAAAATTAACAAATGCATCCTCTTATTTTGAAAACCCCTATAATATCCCTAACTTTTGTTTTTGCAAATCATTTTGGTCCCTTCGTTAACTAGTCGTTACTAATCTGTGAAAGAATTGCCAACGTTGGCACATATGTGATGTGACATAAAAATTTTGTTCCTAAAATACCCTTTCTTTCAATGTTTTAGCAAAACCAAGTTACATTCTCTACCACAACTTTGTCAGTTGTTACTCTCCTCGTTCGAGTAAAATTGTTGGTTCTGGTATTAATATAAAAAAGGGTAAAAATGTCATTTCATACTTTTTAGCAACTCCGTCCAATCTAATATTGACGGCAGAGACTAATTAGTATTTTTTTAAAAATACAAAGATGCAGTTGTTTATTTCATTAAACCTCAGGGATGAAATAGTTAATTACCCTTTTATTTTTTATGTGTGTCAATCTTCAATAATAGCAATTTTCACGGATAAATGAACTAACATGAATAGCTTTTTAGCTCCACCATCTGCAATCTGACTCTCACTGGAAAGTTGGCCAACGACTTCTTAACTCCTGCAATATTTGCCAACACAAATCTTTGTGACTTCAAATCTGTTTGTATTATATGCATCTTCAATAAATTAAAACAAAGCAATAAAGACCAAAATCTAAAGAATCTCCGACTAGCATCTGTCACTGATTCATACACAACCTTCACTAGTATAGATGTAGGATTTGTTGTGAGCTAAAGCATTAGCGGGTATTGCAAAACCCATATTACTTAGTTGAATGGTGCGAGAAGTGTTTATAATAGAAAACACTTAATAGGTGTGGTAAAGTAGTAATCAAGGAGAGCTCTGACGCACATGTAAGTGTGGCTTCAAAGAGAAAATGAGTTGAATGCCGCCTGCATACGAGGTCTGGCCCATTTTATACACCGATTTGATTTTTGGGCCAATATTTAATCAAAACCCATATGGTGTATTAACCTAAACAGATTAGGAGTAAGTCTATTGGTTAATCCATTTCCAGATTTTTCTCTCCATGTTTTTTCATTCTTTCTGTAACGTTAATATTCTGTTTTTCAATAGAAAAGTTTTTGACTTTGGAACTGCTTCTTTTGTTGAACAATTCCATTTTGATGGGTTTCTCTAAAAAAATAATCCTGTTGATTTCTTGCTCTTCTATTTTAAGAGACGGTCTGTTTAATCCTAGGAAAAATAAATCCCTTTAAGATAGTGAAATCGCGACTTAGGCATTCGCGTTGGAGCTTCTCGGTTTTCAAAAACAACAATCTAAATGGATTTACCTACTGTTCTTGTTTCTGCCATAGAAAATCCAGAAGCAATTGATGTTCCCGATACTCCAGCTGGTGCTTTCGTCTCAATTGCTGCTGTTGCCTAAGGAGGATCTATTGTTTCTGTTGTTGTTCGCGGAGTTGCTCAAACTGTCGTTCCACCTACTGGTTTCCTTTCTTCTGTTGCATCCTCAATCGTGCCAATATATGCCAAGTTGTTTCCAGATGTTTTCAACATCGAGATTTTTGATGGAGAGAATTTCGAGAGATGGAAAGATCGAATTCATTCTTTGCTTGACATGCATGACGTTGCTTGGGCTCTCACCACACCGAAACCAGAACCCAATTCCGAACCTTAGGAGTATGCAAACAAGGTGTGTAGGCACATTATTTTCTCTACTTTGTCTAATAATTTGTTTGATGTTTATGTGAGCTACAAGGAAGCACACGTAATATGGGAGTCATTGACCATGAAATATATTGCCGATGATTTTTTCAAACAAAAGTTCATGTGTGTGACTTAAAATTGATGGGAGATGACTGATGACAAGGAAATTATGGTGCAAATCCTTGAATATCAAAAGTTGCTTGAGAATTTGAAAAACAACATAAACTTGCAAGATGAGTCAATGAGTGGGCCGTTGATTGAAAAGCTACCCAACCCATGGAATGACTATACGTAGTCGCTCAGGGAGAAGAAGATGACACTACAATAATTGAACAAATACATTTTGATCCAGGACACCAACCGATAGGAGACAAAGGCTGCCAAGGAAAAGGAGTTGGCAACAAAAGAAAATCTCATCTAAGACAAGTCAAACCATAAGCCTAGCAAAAAAAGGTACGATCAAAATTCAATTAAGTCTAATCATACCTTGAAAGCTAATCATACCTTGAAAGCTACTAACCTCGAGTTTAAGAAAAAGAGTGGGTATTACTTTCTTTATGGTAAGCCAGGTCATCATGCTTCACAGTGCCAGAAGAGAGTAAGAAACATGGCTGAAAATGGGAAATCTCCTAAACCAAAGTTCAAGTTGGTTGAAGGAGATGATAATGATGATGTTATTATGGATGTGATTCCTGAAGTGAATTTGGTGGCCGATTCTAAGGATTGGATAATAGAATCTAGGGCTACTAGACATATTTCTGCAGGTAGAAATGTTTCTGCCTCCTATACACCAATAGGTGATGATGATGAGGTGGTTTACCTTGGAGATTCTCACACTACTCAAGTATTGGAAAAAGGGAAAGTTCTACTGAAACTTACCTCATGGAAAACTTTGGCCTTGTATGACGTTTTACATGTTCCTAATATTAGAGCAAATATGATTTCTATAGCACTATTGGGAAAACTTGGTGTTAAGATTTCTTTTGAGACAAAATTGTAATGACAAAAAGTGATGTCTTTATTGGGAAGAAATATTGTAACAAGGAATTATTTGTACTTAATGTCTCTAAAATGAATAATAATGATGCTTATTCTTCTGTGTCACGACCCGAAATTGGACCATAACCGGCTTACGAGGCGAACCAAACCGAACTAGAAGCCTGTACCATCTCGCACAAACCTTAGACATTCAGAATGTCTACCAATTCTCATACCAAACCATTATTGAGCAAAGTAAGTAAAAGATTCCATTTATAAAAATAATTTCAAAGATAATATTAATAAGTAATAAGACATAAATATAATTTGGAATATACAGAAAATATTTATAAGTAAATCCAATTAACCAAAACATTCTTATACAACATAACCCATAAGACCCCGACGTGCAGTATCTACTAAACTGACTTACTAGGGCTCGAACAAAAGGCACTCATTGCTGAATTGGATGTCCCACTGAGCGTTGAAGATCTAATAAAACAAACGCTGAATAACCGAAAATGTTTGGCCATGAAAAGGGGTGAGTAAACTCAGTAAGGACAACACTCTAGAGCGTCTCTAAGACATCACATGAACTGTTTTGAAAACATTTTCAAAAATATCACATGCACATATATGGTTATATAATAATATTAATATACACGTATGGTATACATATTATATTGTTGAAAACATTGTTTGAAAATGGTTGGCAAACTTAGTAAATAGCATGTACTCATACAACCCATATACATATATATAACCTCTCTCAATAGTGGACACGGGACCAGACTGAGCTGGTATATTTCTTAACTAACTAACCGATGTGGACTATGCCATTTGACCTGTGTTTGGCTGGACATACAGTGTTACCACCAACTCTAGTAACTAGGTCTTGACTGATCAATGATATACCAAAAGCTACCTCGTAACTAAGGTGCCCCGAGTCAAACTGATCATATGTATAATTTTATCCCCATACAAACAGATAGAGCAGACAAATTGTATATATATATATATAGCATAAATATTGATATCTGAATTCACATATCACATAAGTCAAATTTTTAGGATTAGCTTATCCATATATTATTTTGTATTACAGAGCATATCAAAACACATGAAAAATATATAGATTTAGAAGACACAACCTATGTGTCTAGGGGTGAGTGTTCTCTCCACATGAATCACTCAAGTCCGATCTCGAGGTCACTCAAGTCATACTTACACTTCCTAGGTGGGTCATTTCGGCTTCACCTAGCCAAATTGGGCCCATTAAGTTCATTGAAGAATTTCATTGAATACCTTGTAAGCATTAAGTATTCCTACTCTAACACACTACAAGTTTTATGCTAGTAGATTTAACCCAAGTTTCATCTCTTAATCCCTCACTTGGGCTATCACAAACAATATTGTGGTAGCTAAGCACAACATCATTTTATCCATAACAAGTCATAAAATCATCACCAATAATAGATATAGCAATAAAAACATAAATAATAATAGATATAACAATAAAGGCTCAATAGCCATAATAATCATCAATTAAAGCAACATCAATCTAAGATTTACATCTCTAATACCTTAACAAAAAAACTAGGCTGCCACATTTAAAAAATAAAGCATAAAACAAGAAATAAATATCTTAAACATATTTCTGATCAGATAAAAAGAAGACAAAAGGGAAGAATAAAGCTTCTTTCAATGGTGATGAAAGACCCTTTTCAAGCCCCTTTTTCTTTCCTCTTCAATGCTTAGAATCCTTCTTGGGAATTAATGCGAGAGAAAATTTCTCTCTTTCCTTAACTTGTGTGCCATCCAAGAATACCCAAAAATTTGGTGGATGAGGTGTATTTATACCTCTCTTAGTTCCCCACAAACCTTATCAACCATCTCTCAAAAATGCCCTTGACATGTGCTTTGGTCCTCACTTGTTTTGTCTCTTTACGCCACACTTTTTTCACTCCTTTAGGGTGCCACGGCCTCTCAACCACGGTCATGGTTCTCTAACCGTGGTTGGGTCATGGTTATCTGACTGTGGTTGGGTCATGGTTATCTGATCGTGGTTTAGCCACGGTTTGCAATCTCTTTTGGCCACAGCCTAAAGCTACGGTTTGGAGTTCCTTTAGCCACGATCTGAGCCATGACTGTGGCTAGTCTTGGATTTTTGGATACTTGGCTAGGTGACCACAGTCTGGAGTCTATAACTATGGTTCAGCCACAGTTTGCACACTCTGATCGTGGTTCAACCACAATTTTCACTCTCTTTTGGCCACAATCTGAAGCCATGATTGTGGCCACATTCTGTCTTCATTTTGTGCACGAACTGGAGGCCACAGTTTGAACACATTGATCATGTCAAAAACCCAGGTAACGTACGCTAGAAATTAGTACTCGTACGTGAACAAAGCAAAACCCAGGTGACGTACTTGAGATAAAATCACGTACGTGAGATAAGCTACAGAGTCAAAACATAATATATTGAAGGAAACCTATCTTGCTTCAAGATCATAACGATTGATCATACGAATAATTTTGCTGTAAATGAATGAAAAATATATGCACTAAAAACTCATAATGCAATCACAAATTATTCATATTACACATTTCCAATCTAAATCGCATTGAATCAAAATTTTCTTCACTTAAAGGTTTTGTAAAAATATCAGCCAATTGATCATTTGTTCTTACAAACTTCAAACAAATGTCACCTTTTTTGCACATGATCATACAGAAAATGATGTCTAATTTCTATATGCTTTGTTCTACTATGAAAAATAGGATTTTTGCTCAAATTAATAGCACTTGTATTATTACAAAAGATAAGGACATTCTTAATAACAATATCATAGTCAAGCAATTGATTTTTAATCCATAAAACTTGAGCACAAGAGCTTCCAGCAGCCACATATTCGGATTCGGCCGTAGAAGTAGCAACACTTGTTTACTTTTTGCTGGCCCACGAGATTAAACATTCACTTAAAAAATGACATATTTCACTAGTACTTTTCCTATCCAATTTGCAACCACCAAAATCGGCATCACTATAAGCAATTAAATCGAAATCAATATAAGATGGATACAACAAACCTAAACCTAATGAACCAATTAAATAGCGAAGGATTCTTTTACATGCAATCAAATGAGACTATTTAGGATTGGATTGAAAGTGAGCACATAGACATGTAGCAAACATAATATCGGGTCTAGAGGCGGTTAAGTAAAGTAGGGATCCAATCATAGCTCTATAAAGCTTTTGATCTACCGGTTTTTCTTCCTCATCTTTGTCAAGTTTTAGAGTTGATGACATTGGGGTTGATACTTCTTTGCTTCCATCCATCTTAAATTTTTTCAACAACTCCTTGGTGTATTTTGATTGATGAATAAATGTTCCATCCTCAAGTTGTTTAATTTGAAGTCCAAAAAAGAAGGTAAGTTCCCCCATCATGCTCATTTCAAATTTTCCCTTCATAAGATCACTAAAATCTTTACACATAGAATGGTTAGTAGCACCAAATATAATATCATCAACATATATTTGGCAAATAAGCATATTATCTCCTTTTTTTCTTAACAAAGATAGTATTATCAACATGGCCTCTTACATAGCCATTTTCAATAAGAAAATTACTTAACCTTTCATACCAAACTCTTGGTGCTTGTTTTTAGTCCATAGAGAACTTTGTTGAGCTTGAATACATAGTTGGGATGTTCATGATCTTCAAAACCCGGAGGTTGTCTTACATAGACCTCTTCTTGAATGAATCCATTTAGGAAGACACTCTTCACATCCATTTGAAAGAGCTTAATCTTATTGTGTGACGCAAATGCACATAGAATTCGGATTGCTTCAAGTCTTGCAACCGGAGCAAACGTTTCTTCATAGTCAAGCC
>CAODLS013614800.1:0-15571 GCA_948243855.1 Flueggea neowawraea | reverse complement strand
GTCTCTAGCAAGATATTATGATTACCCAAATTGAAATTAATGTCAACACGAATCAACAAAACCTAATTACAACCTTATACAAGCTTTTGCCTCTTGATATCAGAATTAGCATAAGGCATGGAACGAATCACCCTTATTTATTCTAAAACATTTCTTTGGTCTATAAGTGATCCTAACTAAGTCAAACAAATGATAACACTTATCACTTTGTTTGGGTGTGGCCACACACTACTCAGTTTTACTAATCAAATGTTCGGTGATATCTTCTCTCTCTTTAAGAGTGGCAATCCCTTCACTTCACTCATGTTTCTTAGCATGAATCATGGCATACCCAATCATTCCCATACTTGCTACTCATTACAAATAACATTAGGCGTATGTCAAAGTATACGAGAAATCACCCAAGAATCCATAGTGATTTAAGGTCGAATGATTCTAGTATAAGCGTTGTATAAGAGATACTTATGACCTTTCAACCATGTAGATTCTCATAAGCGGATCAATCCAAAATACTATTCTCTAACATATTCTATGTTCGCTGATTGATATCTCATATTTTATAACCAGTAAAACATGATCATCTCATAGAGTACATACTAGTCTTGGTTTATGTCATTCCCATGACAATAATTGACTAGGGATATTTAGACTAGTATTTTTTTTATACTTTAAGGTTTTACTATCCAAATCACATATTTGATAACTTAAGCAGAATCACTATTCATAGATGTTTTATCAAATTAAACATGTACAGGAATAATAATGAGATAAAACAATGTCCCATAATATTTATATATAAAATATAATCTGGATACAATGTATTTAGGGATAGGACTTACACTAACACTTTGGTCCCTCAATGTGGATACCCTTAGTTAGTTCATGCATTGTACTAAAGAGGCAAAACTAGATTGATGGACCACATTCCATAAACATATATTTGCCAAACAATTTTTTTGCTAAATTTTCATCAGTTTTTGTGGTCCATCTTAGCAATTTGGTCTTGTTTTATTTTGGAAAATGCCAACGCTCATCAATACATAATGTTTTGCATTCGTATATTTGGAAGTCTTTGAATACTGATCATACTGCCGCCTCTTCCTTCCTTCTGTGTGATGTACTCTTAGCTGCATTCATTCCTTTAACCCTTTATTGGAGTTGGAGTTCGAAGGTTATTTTCTTTCCTTTACTATAAGATGCGGAAATATAGTTCCTTCTAGGAACTCTTCTCTTTTTTCTTTTACAATAATAGTAGACACGAGCGCCTAATACTAAGAAGCGGTGGGATCAAAACTAGATCGATGGACCACATTCCATAAACATATATTTGCCAAACAATTTTTTGCTAAATTCTCATCAGTTTTTGTGGTCCATCTTAGCAATTTGGTCTTGTTTTATTTTGGAAAATGCCAACGCTTATCAATACATAATGTTTTGCATTCGTGTATTTGGAAGTCTTCTCAATCAATATAAGATGATCAACGATAAATTACTTCTTACTGCCACTCGCGCCATCGGTTGTGTGCTCCTCGCTTACCTCCTTTTCACTAGTGGCACACAAAGCTAAAGTACCTTTTTTCTTTTTTCTTTTTTTTTTCACTCGTGCCTTTTAATTGATGGCTCACATCAAAGAGGAAAATGGCAAAAACAAATTTTTTTGCAACATATGGTTTTTAGTGGTCCAATTCTAGTTTTGTTTAAACTTTCGTTTAGAGAATAAAACAATGGCGAGTTAATTCAAGTACTAGTACTCTATAATGCAATTATTGTCACTGCTTCACACATGTCAACCCATTCCATTTCGGGTACTCTATAATTCAACCAGGCTTTGTACGTGATGATAATTTTTAGTTGTAGTGAAGCTAAAACGAGACCAATTGTAATTTACGTGATAACAAAGCCAAAGCATGCCTGTCATTAATGCTTGAAAGAAACCAGTCAATTAGGCAATATGGCATTTTGCAATGGTATGTAAGACGAAAAACCATGATGGTTAATGGACTATACTTCAAAAAAAAATCAATGTTAGAGGACAATTGTCCTCTCTGTTGTTGCCTGATTTTTGCTTTTTATGCATATGGCTCGAGCTTGTTTGGTGATGACTAATGTGGAGTCTTAATTCAATATATTGACGTCTTCTTGTCACGACTCATTTTCGTACCATGACCAGCATACGACGCGAACCGTCTGTGGGAGTCCGACCCATCTCACACAAGTCTCACAGAATCATAAACTCTACCCATTCATTTATTCATAAAACTTTTTTAGTAAAACATTAGATGAAAATCATATACATTTATATGAAATATATTTATCAAAATATAATATATGCAAAACATTTACAAAGCGAACTAGTCACAAATCAGTATACAAAAGCAAAACACATACCATATAACCCAACAACATCTCGGATGTGGAGCTCTAATACAAATGAAGTAGCCCGACCAAGAAGTTACTAACCAAAATTCAATATCTCACTGGGCATAGATGCAAAATGCTGTCGAGTCCAGTCAATCTATAAAATGGAAACAAGGCAGCACAGAAAAACAAAGGAGTCAAACTCAGTGAGTGAGGGACAATACTCTATATCGCCTCATATGTGCCTCACAAAGACTGGTTTGAAAACCATTTGAAAACTATCACATGTTGTATACGACAGGTATACATATATACACATTATATACATAGTATGGTTGCCAAGAAAACGTTTACACCAAAAGCAAACACATACACATTGGCAAAATACGACCAATAGTATTATGTTTTCCAAAAAACATCATATACTTATCATGGGACCATAGGAAATCGTGGTGTGGTCTATGCCACTCTCCTACCGTATAATGATCGTGGACTCTGCCACTGATCCATAATTCAATCATGTACCAGGCCAGGGTAACATGGCTACCTTCTACCTTGATAGCTAGGTCATAATATGCATTGGTATACCAAAGGCTATGTACCCCATAGCGAAGGTGTCCTAAAATCAAAAACATAATCAAAACCATGCATATCTCATAGTCAAAACATGTGGAAAACATATATATCAATATATATATGTAATTTCCTTAAAAATAAATCCGTGAATATTTATTCACATAATCCTTTTCATATAATTAACCAATCCTTAGATTATTCAAGTTTCAAAAAATGTGTTAACACATCAAAAACATACTATACAGTTTCGAGACAGAGCATATGTGTTTGAAGCTGTCATCCACTCACCTGGATGTCCCAAGCTCTAGGAATCCAATCAAAGACTGTTGGTGGGTGGCTACTGGTGTTGACAAGCACAAGATGCTGCAACAAATACAATATAATAATCATCAAATATGGTATTGTGGCCTTAATGAATGCATGAGTGCAATGCAATGCATATCCGAACTCCCAAACAAACTATTCCCAACTAACCGAATACTCTCAAGTACTCTAAACATCCTCAAAAACATGAATCTAACATCCTCTGTATCAAAACATATCATAATCATTGAGAATCAACATTCTCAATTTTGGATCAATTGTACCTCAAGGTACAAATCATCAAATCCATCCGAACCAACCATGATTATGGTATCTCTAACTCATATTCATCAATATATAATAGAAACCAACTCCAAATAACTCAGAAATCCATGAGAATCCAAGCCTAGCTTGGATTACACCTATATCACACAACCACAAAAACTCCCAAAACCAAAGCTAAAATATATTGATTCTAACCTCTGTTAATTATAACTTAACATCAGAAAAGCTCCAATCCATCAGAAATATAGAAGTCAGAACAATCCAAAAATCTTAGCTAAATCCCTATATGAGTGATCCATGATCAAAATCAAGTAAAAGGAAGGATCAAAGAGTAATTCTTACTTTAAAGATCCAAGAGGAATCAAAGAAAAACAAGAGAAGTAAAGGAAATGGAAAGAGATGATTCAGAGAGTGTTTTTAATGATGAAGAGTGAGTTATGACAGAAAAGAACAGTTGGAGGTATTTATAGCCTCACACAACCGACATGCCACGTTGCACTCACAGTCTTCCAGAAGGCATGCATCTACGTGCACAGTACTCCTTCTACACACCTAGTTTCATCCTCTACGTGGGTTGTACCATCCTCAATGCACGCAGACGTGCTGAGTTGATGATTTCTCATCCTCAGAACCAAGATCAACGCATGTTATACCATATACAACGCACGCAGTTCTTCCCTTACACTCACAGTCCATGTTTCAGGGACGTTCCACACACACTAAACCTCTCCAATGCATGTAGATGTGCTGAGGCACATCCATGATCCATCTCAAACGTCGATCAACGTACGCAGAACTCCTCATCTACGCACGTAGACGACCTCCAGAATCTCCAACGCACGTAGAACGCACGTTGGATGCTTTCAACCGAGATCAAACCTCAAAAGTCAAGATTCCTCACATCCCAAAACTAGACGAAATGCTATAGTACTCCGACTGTAACAGTAAGAGATATTACACTTCTTTTGTAAGCTTACTTCTGTTTTTTATTTTAAAAAAGTAGAGTCATAAATAATGATCGAGATATTGTCCACTTTGAGTTCTGTAACTACATGATTTTATGCTTAAAACAATGTCTTAGTGAATTGAGAAAAAAAAGTGCTTATAAAGTAACTATTAACCTTGACTCCTAATAGATTTGGAAATCATGACACGAGAATTAGGATGAGAAGAAACTGATATAACCTGGTAACGGAACATGCATTTAAGACCATAACAGAAACGTTATAATTATCATTAGTGAGAAATTTTACGAGATGTTAATGTTCTCTTATTAATTCGCCACTATAAATATATGTTCATGACCACTTGCCAAGGTATGCTATATTCTACACTCACACTAATACTCTGCCTAAATTCTTACTAACTTGAGCATCGGAGACTCCCCTAGAGAGCATCCCGACCTCATCGTTTTCTTAGGGGCCTTGACTGGGGGGTTATTATAGTATCATGCTCTCACATCGCCTAGGAGTCGAGGTCAAGGGTCGCTTATAAGAACCTTACTCCCTCAAACCACAAAGACGCCTTTTCCTGGACAAAACCATGAGGGTCTATGAGCCTAGAACAGACAATACCTCAGTGGATGAGCCTAGCGCACGGATGTGGTCTATAATAATTGGCGCCATTTATGGGAATCTTGAACAAAAAGCCTTGTTTGTAGACGTTCGATAAGAGATTCATTGACAACCATCTACTTATTCACCATGGTGCAAATGCCCTCAAACTAACCCGGACATCTTGAAGAAGATGCAATGAGAGTTGGTGCAGGAGTTGGAGCCTTGGGGACTGTCATCCCCACTGTTCCACTTGTTGACTATGAAGCACTCAAGAAACAAACGAGAAAAACCAGAAGGGCCTTGGCTGAGATGACAAATTTGCTCTTCCTCAGGCGCAGCTCCCGCCTACATTGTGCGCTTATGCCTGAAATGCTTATAGTGGAAGAGACCCAGAAAGGCGTGACGCTCTGCAACAACAATAACCTTCTCGCTTTCCTGAGCAACCAAACCCCCCACCTCATCAAAAACACTTTATCGTTCATGTTCCTAAATCCCAGGTCGAGGCAAGAAGGGAGAAATATCTAGAAGTGGTGGAAAGTACCTACAAAAGAGAGCTTTGGGTTTCTTGAAGAAAGGCTGAAACAGAGCACCAGTCCATGATGAATGTTCAAGAAGTGGCAAACATGAGGAAGATGATCGAGGAAGCGCTCGAGTAGAAGAAATTGGTTCCTGTGAAGGAGGAGCAGAAATCTAAAGCTCTATTCACAAAGAATGTCATGGGAAATCCACTTTCTTCAAAGTTTAGGATGCCTAAACTACCAACATTCTTAGGAAAGGAGGATCTGCACGAGCATATCCAGAACTAAGAAGCCATCATGATGCTTCACAGATGGGAAAACGTCATTATGTGTCACGCGTTCCCAATAACGCTGAAGGACCATGTTTGTTCATGGTTCAACAGACTGAATGAGGCTTCACTTCCCTGCTTTGATCATAAGTGGAAGGAGAGAGAGGCTCAAGAGGGGCCGAGTAGAAAGAATAAGAAGGACACCCCACAGAACGAGTCCAGATCGATTATTGTGACAGCGATATGAGGCTCAAGGCTGATCACTTTTTTTCCAAAGACCAGTTAGACTTTGGGAAGGATTATGGATGCGTACTGCAAATACCACAAAGCAAGTGGACACTCCACAGACAAGTGTCAAGAACTAAAGAATAAAATTGAGAGCCTTGTTCGAGGTGGACACTTGAACCAATTTATTAATGATGAAACATTGGGAGGATCCAAATGAGAAACAAGGCAACGAAAAAGGAGTGACGCCTGAAGAAGTGAACACCATAGGACCAACTAGGCACACTGCCACTTGAAATGTTGGATTCCAATTGTTGAGTGTACTTCTGATGGTGATAAGAAGTTGAATCCTTTAAGTTTTATTAACATTGTCTTATGTAACTTGTGAATAAATGACATGCCTACTTTATTGCATAAATAACTTCTTTTGTGTAAAGAACAAGTTGATAAAAGCTGAGTGCTTAGCAACGCACAACAAAGAAAGCCTACAAGAAATTGGACTCATGTAATCAATAGTGCTAGAGCATAAGGTTAGTTCGAGCATTGGCTCCTCACCATCAATGCACAAGAACCATTTTAAAATTGTTGAAACACATAGTGAGTAGAAAATCTTACGAGAAATTGGGCTCTCACCATTTATGCGTGCGGTAAAGAATAAGAGGCTGCTAAAGCTACGTGAGTAAAAGGCTTGTTACAATTCAATTTCTCACAAAGAGCATGCGGTGAATAACTAAAACATGACTAGAAAAGCTTGTGAGAAATTGGGCTCTCTCGTGACAAATACGCAAAGTGAGTACAAAATCTTGTGGAAAACTGAGATGTCACTATGAAAACACGTGATGAAAAGTTAGATTTCTATGTTACAATAGAGTACGAAGCTTGTGGGAAACCTCACACTTATTATAGAACACACGCAGTGGAAAATTGAACAAGTGTGGCAAGTGAAACCCCAAATGGTATTGTCATGAACGCACAACTTAAATGCTAAGATGTGTGGCAAGTGAAACCCCAAGTGGTATTGTCATGAATGCACTGCTTAAATGCAAAGACGTGTGGCAAGTGAAACCTCAAATGGTATTGTCATGAATGCACAACTTATTCTTTAAGACGTGTGGCAAGTGAAACCCCAAGTAGTATTGCCATGAACGGACGTGATAGTTTATTTCCTAAGGCCTATTGAAAATGAAACCTCAAGCGGTATTGCTATAAGCGCATGTGATAATTTGTCTATTTGGTCCTCAGTAAGCACATCAACTCCTACTACTACTACTACTACTATTACTAAGACTCCACCGAAATCACTTGCCCAAAAAATTATTCGGCATGTGATTGAGGAGCAACAGTAGCAGATAAAACATTTCAGTCTAGTGAGAGCTCAAAACTATATCACAATCACCAAGTGAAAAGTCCCTGAACACCAGTATGGTGAGGATGACAAACTTCATGAGGTGAATTGGACGACGAACATCAGCATGGTGAAGATGATGATCTTCATGAAGTGGAGTTGAAATGATGAACTTCCTGAGGAACTCCACTCAACGAAATGAAGTGGAGTTGAAATGACGAACTTCCTGAGGAACTCCACTCAACGAAATGAAGTGGAGTTGAAATGGCGAACTTCCTAAGGAACTCCACTTGACGAGTTGGTGAACTCCACGAGGAAATTTTTAACCTCCCGATGAGGTGAACTCCACGGGGGATGATGATCTTCACAAAGTGGAGTTGAAATACATCAACATGGTGAGGATGATGATTTTCACGAAGTAAAGTTGAAATACATCAGCATGGTGAGGATGATGATCTTCACGAAGTGGAGCTAAAATGATGAACTTCCTGAGGAACTCCACTCGACGAGTTGGTGAACTCCGTGAGAAAATTTTGAACCTTTCGAGGAGGTTAACTTCACGAGGAGATGGAAAACTCTACGGAAGCAGGGTCTAGATGCTGAACTCTACAGGGAGATGAATTCCACGAGGAGATGACGAACTCTATGAGGTGGGGTCGAGATGTTGAACCTCACAAGAAGATGAACTCTATTGGAAAATGGCAAACTCTGTGATGCAGGGTTGAGATGATGAACTTCATGAGGTGGAGTCGAGATGATGAAAAACTTCATGGGATGGAGTGAAGATTATGAACTCTGCAAAGTGATGAACTTCACGAGGTGGAGTCAAGATGATGACGAACTTCACAGGTTGGAGTGGAGATGTTGAACTCCTCATAATTGTAAGCTCGGCAAGGAAGTGAACTCTGCGCGTAGTGGAAATGATGAACTCCTGAGATGGAGTTTAACTCCGCTGCGAAGGAGATGAACTCCATTAAGAAGGAGTAGATGAACTCCGCTGAGAAGGAGATGAACTCCACTAAGAAGGAGTAGATGAACTCCGCTGAGAAGGAGATGAACTCTGTTGAAAAGGAGGAGACAAACTCCGTTGAGGAGGAGGTGAAATCCTATGAGAATGAGGTGAACTCTACTGAAAAGGAGGTGAACTCCACTGAGAAAGAGATAAACTCTGTTGAGGAAGAGCTGAACTCCACTGAGGAGGAGGAGAATTCTGCAAGGTTGTGAACTCGGCGAGTTAATTAACAAATTGGTGAAGCTCCACGAGTTTGTGTGAATTCTGCGAGTTGATGAACACCGCAAGGCGAGTTGGTGAACTCTGTGAGGTTGTGAACTCCGCGAGGTGGTGGAAACGATGAACTCCACGAGTTGGGTGATGACATGTTGTTAAGGACGAAAAGAGTCAAAGAGCTTCAAGAAACGTCCTGCAATAAAAAAATGAACAAAAAAGAAAATCAACAAAATAAAGCATGCAAGACCAATCATACAAGTAAACGACATGTAGTGTGCAAAGATATGTAGGTCGTCGGTCTGGGTCAACAAACGGTAGGTTGTCGTTTTGAGCCAACAAACAGTAGGTCATCGGTTTGAACCAGCGAGCGGCACAACGTTTGGGCAATGCAAAACAGCTTGTCGTTGGTCTGTTTCTACATGAGGTCGTTCATGGCGTAACGATGTCGTTCCATCATGACTTCGATACGGCATCGCTTCAGTTCATCAACATATAAAAAAAGGAGTGGGTTTCGACTTCCTCTTTCAACAGAACCATCACTGCCCGCATTGAATCTGCCACCGTTTACGGCCACACCACCAGTCGCCATCACCGTAATAGATCACACTGCCATAAAGCAAAGTCTACGATTTTCACTGCTACCCGTCATCACCTCCCTCACGGCATCACCAAAAAGAAAAGAAGAAGAAACACACACAATAAGAAGCCATTACAAAACACATGCATGGAAGTGAATAATAATAATAATAATAATAATAATAATAATAATAGGACAATTAGAAACAGCAGCTAGAGAAGAAAAAGGGATACCAACAAAGGCTGCTGGGAGATGACCAAAGCTGCGGCAAGAAAAAATTGAGGCAAAGACATGCAATTTATTATTAGGGTTCCAGAGAGTCAATTAGGAAGGAAAAATCAATTTTGGAAATTCGGAGCCAAAATCACACCTGAAATATTCAAATTTGAGAGGTGATTTGATAGGAGGAGAAAAGGGAATAAACTTTGGAGCCAAAACAAGGACGAAGCAAGAGAGGGAAATAGCTAGACGGGCCCAGGTGGGTAAGAAGCCCAACCAGCAAGAAACACATGAAATGGCCTTAGTTGGGTGGAGAGACCAACCAAAACCCAGGCCAAAAAAATCCCATCAAGGCTTTGTAATTAAGAAATTAGAAAAGTGCTCCACAGCCATGGCCGTAATTTCAGCGAGCACCCCACTCAGAATATTCGCAATAGGTGCACTTCACAGAATTTTATACTCTTATTTTTGGGAAATCCGAAAAAAAAACTGGGGAGCAATTGATATAACCTTGTAACGAAACATGTATTTAAGATCGGAACAGAAACGCTACAGTTATCATTAGTGAGAAACGTTACGAGATGTTAATGTTCTCTTATTAATTCGCCACTATAAATAGATGTTCATGACCACTTGCCAATGTATGCTCTATTCTACACTCACACTAATACTGCCTAAATCTATACTGACTTAAGCGTCAAAGACTTCTCAGGGGAACATCTCAACCTCATCGTTTTATGTGTTTTCAGGTCTCGAAACGACGTTCCCGATTTCCGAGTATTTTGATATTTATCATTATTATTGTTCGTTTTCCGAGACAACAACAGAAACGTATCATTTTAAGATCAATACAAATATATAATTTAACGAGTTTATTTATTAATATGGGATATGGGTCAGACCAAGTTTATACCTCGACCCATGCTTCCTCTCATCTAGATTGGACAAACATTGGAGACAACTATAGAAGGCTTTTAGCCTCCTAACTATGAGAGAATTACACTTTTATAGTAATATAAAATACTGATTTTCAAAAATGGAACCTCAAAAACTAATTTGTAAAAATGTAAGATTAGAGAAATTGATTTGTAAAAATACCATTTTCGCAAGAAATAGCGATATTTTCACATAAATTGATTGTTCGCGAGAAAATTAAATTAAGCAGAAAAGGTATTCATGGGTCTCCAGGTCTTCAGAGGTATCCGACAGTCTCCAAATCACAATTTTTTATATAAAGTTTGATTTAATAAATTCTAGATATAATAATTTTTTCAGATCAAATGCATTCACAAGTCTTCAGAGAAAGTCTTCAGAAATCTCCAAACGTTTCCGAAAATTTTCAGTGAATGTCTCCAGAGGTCTCAAATCACAATTTTTTTATATAAAATTCGATTAATAGATTCTCGATATAATTATTTTTCAAATTAAATTTATCCATATCTTCAGTGGTTTCCGAAAGTCTCTAACGAAGGTCTCTAGATGTCTCCAACCGTCTCCGGCAAAGGTCTCCAGGGGTCTTCAAACATCTCCGAAAGTTCTAGCGAATGTCTCCAAAGGTCTCCAGCCATCTTCAGAAGTCTCCAGCAAAGGTCTCTGAACCTCACTTATTTATTTTTTTACAAAATTTAATTATATGTTGTTTAATGATAATTAATTAGGTCTCCAATAATCCAAACTTAACAAACTTTGGAGGTCTCTGAAAGTCTTTAAAATAGGCGAAAACAAATTAACAAACCCCAGCTGTCGTCGTCACCACACAACTCAACCAAATCAACCATGCATACAAACATATCAAACTAAACAAAATCAAGATGCACAAATCAACCAAAATCAACATAGCCAAAATCAACTTGCTCAATTTATAGATATGTTGATAGTGATGAAGACGCTGAAAGAGAGAGGAGACAATAACAACGAGACAGATCTAGAGCGAAAAGAGGAGAGAGAGAGACAGATCTATTCGTTGTTGTCGAATGAGAATGAAAAGAGAGAGAGAGAGAGAGATGAAGAGAGAAGATGATGGAGAGGAGTCAGAGAGAGAAAAGAGAAGCGGCGTTAGAGAAGGGGAGGAAGGGTGGCGACCGGAGAAGGAGGAGATGGGAGAGGAATGACAGCTAGGGTTTAGGTAGAGAGGAAGAGAGAAGAACGTAGAGAGAGAAAATTTATAAAAATTGGAAGAAAAATTGGATTTTATTTGATATTTAATCTGCCATTTTAAAAAATCAAGAGTTTAAAAATGACATTCTAAAAAATCAAAATTAAGGGTGATATTATTACAAATCAGAATTTTCAAAGTGACACCGGGATAATTAACTCCCTAACTATTCAGGTTTCCTTCTCGATTGGGTCATAAATGTCCATACCTAACGACTTAGATCCTAGGTGCCCAGACCTAAAGACTTAGGAAAAGATGGGCTTCCTTACTCACAGGAATTTGTTGAGACTTCTCGAACTCAAACTCCAAGGACAATTTATCACATGATATACCACTATCAAGTGTTAAACCTTTGTTCAAATATCTGTAGGCTCACTGTCTCTAACATGTGGAGGCACTCGAAGTCTACAGGGTAACCAAGGTGCGACACCCAACAACTCAATAGTAGAGTATGATCCTTTTAGCACACAGTGTGTAGCAGAAAGAATAACAAAATATTTGCATGTACTTAGTAACGAACGTAGAAAAAATTTCAATGAGGATCATCATTTATACATAATAATTGAAATTCAAATATATTTATAGATATGTTCAAGAAAATTTAAAATATATTAAATTAAATTGAAATTTAATAAAAATAGCGACAAAGTAATTTATTACACATATTGGTAATGCTACAACTAATATTTGTCAAACTTTGAACCGTCAAGATACCAGAACGGTTAAGTTGTGGTGTCTCTTTATACGGTAAAAAGGATGAATTAATGGCTTAAACAACAGAATAATATCCCAAATAAATAATTTCACAATTGTTATAGCATCTCCAACTAATAGCTCATTCTTTACTAAATGTTAGAAGGTAGACAATTCAAAAAAATACAAACAGAAACGCAAGCACTCACACGGACATTGGGAAGGGGGTTACCGGACCACGTTGGACCCTTCCCCGGTCCGTTCTTGCATGTACTCCTTTGCATGCCAACCAATGTCCTCATGCCACGTGGTAGGTTTTACTAGAAATCATAGGAATATATAAATCTAAGCACCCACCATGCAAAGAGTCATCTTTTCCATTATGTGCAACAGCGTGGGTCGTAAACATTAAGTCCATCCTCCACCACTCTTTATTATTTACTAATAGAAAAGGGACTTATTAGTATTAAAATTAACTCTAAAATTAAACAAATACAACGATTAATTTTAAGCCAATGTTTAACCATTCGAGGCAACTGTAGCTATAAAATTACTTCGTTATTCATCAATAACACCATATTATAAATATATTGGTCACACAAGTTTAATTTAAGTTGTCTAAAGGAAAGAATTTTTTCCAAGAAGAAAATAAAATAATTTAACTTGCCAATAGCCATAATTATTCAACGAATTCTATCTTTTTTGAAATGACCTATATCCTTTCTTTATACAAATTCGTTAAAGAGTACGAGTCCCAGGATCCGAGGCAATTGGCTTCTGATTGCTTTACCTGAAGCAGCGGTGAATGTTTTTTTTTCCGTCATATTCTTTTTTCTTTTTTTTCCAAGTTATTTTATGCAAATAATATACTATTACTAGTCCAAACTTAGGATAACATTAGGTGTCAATTATGACTCTTATAAATATTCTATAGCAGAAAAATAATATTTGTATAGTAATACTCAACATGAATATACTATTATTGATCGCCCTTGATTTTCTTTTTCATCGATAAAAAAAACCAATGCCAATGAAAAGGCAAAAAAATTCAGCAGCAAATGTAATTGAGCTAAACCAAATCAAATTTTGGAATCAAACAAATTCTATTGAGTCAAATGTCGAGCACCTCATAAACAGTTTTGTTCATTTACACTCCTATAAACACACAATCCAAATTTAGAATTCTTTTACTTCACAAAAGAGTTGAGCAAAATATTTCAAAATTAACACATTATTAATATTGTTTTCTTTGGAAGTCTATTAAGTCTTTTTATTAATTTTTTTATTTTTCAACAAGTATTTTATCTAATAACCAAACTCTACCATTCAACAAATAAAATCCAATGTATGTCCACCACTAAATCAACAAAATATCAAATTGAAACTACATAATCCATATTGTGAGGAATATTTTTATATATGATAAGATTATGTTTATAGGGGCGCTACAACATATAGGGCCATAATTGAGACTGTGTAACATATATTATATTATATGATTATAAGATCATAATAATCAAGTATAATAGTGGACTGACCAAAGAATGTTCCATCATCTATGGCTAAAGAATTGCAATCAATATTAATCAAAAAGTACAGCGAATCCCATGACACCATTACCCAGTTGCCATTTGGTTAAGTAATATCATTATTGTGTGTTATAGTGGTTGGACTTTAACGAAAAAGACTATATTATATAGTATAAAGCATACAATTTTTTTAATTAATCTAAAAATTCAGAAAGCAAAGTAGGGCATGAAATGCGTTATTAAGATACGCCTTATATGCCCTCGTGTGCCTACTCCCTAAAGTTATATGTAGTGCACATTACATAACAATGGCGGAATCAGAAATTGATTAAAAAATGAAAACAACCTTACAATAATAAGAAGAGAAAGGAAACAGGGTAAGTGAAATCGGCAAAAATATCTTAGGAGTTGACAGATAGTCAATGGACTCAGCCAACTTCAGCCGGTCCCACCTGACTCTGCCGTTAGTGTATATCAAATATTATATAGTACGGTTTTTGTGTGCCCTTCTCGTGAAGGCTTGTTATTTGAAAGATGTGTGCACCCTATTTTCTACTGTGCTTTTCATTTCGGCCAGGAAGGCAAGTGGATGGATGGGCCTATTTTGCCCCTACAAAGTAGAGAACTTATAGCATGGGCCGAACAAGAATTAAACATCATTGGCATCACCTTTCATCGCAAATCAAGCCCGTCCCAAATGTTTCCAGCGCAGAAGCAACTCATCTCGGCTTCACCCGCAACCAAGTCCTAATTTCATTAATGTAATTAGTTTTCTTTTAATAAATCATTTTTGGATTAATTACATTCTCAACCGCAATTTGTATCTTCAATTACAAACTAATCTACAGTTGACTTTTTTTCTTAATTTTTGGCTCTTTTTTTACTATTTGTACATGTGTATTTCTTAGTCCGTACGAACTAAATTTGTCTTAAGTCCTCAACTTTTGTTTTTCTTCTCATTTGGTTTCTCTCTCCTTTCTCAATTTGTACACTCATCTCTCCCTCGCTCCCTCCCTCCCTCCTCTCCATCCTCCCAGCCTCCTCTTTCTCTCTCTTTCGTCTCAGCCTCCGTCTTCACTGCAGATCTGCAGTTGTTCGTCGTGGTCGCCTTCTTTCTCGCGCCTCTATATTCTTCCTCGCTCGTGCCTCATTCCTCTTCCTCCCTTTGCTCTGAATTTGCAGTTCTTCATCGTGAATCAGCCCTTCTCCACCACATATCTGGTTCACGTTCGATGCCTCAGTGACCTCGTTAGTCTCACCTCCTCGTCGCTCCTCATTAGTCTTGCCTGGATTTCTTTGCCTCTTCGGCAACCTTGGTGGCAGCCAGATTTGGCCGCTTGAAGCATCGACTAGGGTTCTTTGAAACCCTAGCTTGCTGATTTTGTTTTTTGTTTTAAAATATTTTTTTTTGGTTTAAGTAAAGCTAATATTGAGTTGATTTTTATTAAGTTGATATTGAGTTGAATTGAGTTGATTTTTATTAAGTTGATACTGAGTTGAATTGAGTTGAAAATAGAGTTGATATTTAATAGCTTTACTTAAGGTTTATTTATGTTGTTTTAAAAGAGTTTCAAAAGATTTATTGAATTGATATTTAGTTGATTTTTATTCAGGTTGATATTGAGTTGATTTTCCTTGAAATTCTAATTTCTTTAGGTTGATAAAAAATCAAAAGTTGAGTTAACTATTTTACATAGGTTTGTTTTAAGGTTGAACATTCAAATAAAATTTAACA
>CAODLS013614343.1:0-12105 GCA_948243855.1 Flueggea neowawraea | reverse complement strand
CAAATTACACACTAATTAATTCAACAATATCAAAGACAAAATAAGTCTCATCCATCATATGTTAAACACATAATCAAACCCACCAATATAAAATAAATTTATTTGCTCTTCAATGCAATTGCAAATGAGAAATTATGATCAAAAAATCATAACATTTATCATTTTTAGTGTATAAAACACTTTTGCACACATTTGAACACCTATTGTATACCTATGTATACATTTGATGATTTGAACACCTATGATTATATATGATTAATTGTTAATCTCTTATATAATTGTTCATATATATATATATATATTTATTATAGTTTCGGTTCTTCGGTTTGGTTCTCGGTTGGGTTCTAATATTGCTTAAGATTCAGACCGGAACCAAATGAAAATTTCGGTTCGGAGAAAGTCAACGGTTCTTTTTTGTTTGGATATTCGGTTTAATTAGAATATCTTTAGGACTCGTGTTCAACCCTAAGCAAATTAGTGGTCTTCACTGCTTTTGCTTTTGTTTTGAATAAGAACATTTTGCCCTGGTTTTCTTCTTTTTCTTTTTTATAAACAGTGGAGCAAAACAAAATGATGTAATTAAAATGGAGACCAGAAATCAAATGATATACCAAATGACGCTGAAGAAATCAATTTGACGGTAGTAATCATTGATTTGTTCAACCTTCTAAAAAGTATATATGTCACTCTATCTGTTCAAATATGTGAACTTACGCTAAGCTTGGGAAAAAAAAATCAGTCGAGAGCTTTGTTACTTCAAAATAAGAAATGAATATAGTTTTCTCTTTTTTGAAAATAAAGAAAACAAATCACTCGCAAAAGAAATGGTCCAGTTAGGGACAGCCCATGCCGCCATGGTGGACTTGAGAGGCATCGGCCAGTTATCCATCTACTGCCAGAAGCGGGAGGTAGTCGCTGCACTGTGAAACCAGCCTCATGCGTTATCCTCCTCTCTAATGACCAGGCAATCCAAGCCTTCGCCTAAATCGCATGATCCATCTTCTTGCTTGGATCGGTGGGCTGGCAATAGCCTCTCGAAGCTAGACTTCATGGGCCGAACCAATGTCCCACCTCGCGGCCACCCTTTGGGTTAGAGGCTCGCGTTGCGAAGTCCAACGGCTTTGTCCCTCTTCTAAGCATTTATAACACACTAATTAAAAGTGAATCCGATCGAGGTGGGTTGTGTTGAGTTCAAAACAACCGAAGTAACACCAGGACATTGCTTTGTTGACAACCTTAAACACTTTATTCAGATGATCAGATTGTTTTTATTACATCAATTATGTCGAGGGTGCTTCTTGTTTCGATAACTATCAGGAATTTGTGAAGAACTACAGCTACGTTTTTACGTTTTACAGCAGTTGTACGGATGAACAAAGAAAATCAGTAAGCAAAAGACAGAAAAAGAAAGCATATCTTATTTTCACTTTAATTAAGGGATAATGTGCAAATTTACTTAAGTTTAACTCGAAGAACTATTTTGTCTCCATCGTATGACTCGGCTCTATTGTACCCTTACCGTTAATTAAATTGGCTTTGGGTCTGGTGCCATTTTCAAGGGCTGATGTTTTTAATTTTTAATTTCTTGTGCATCAGAAGAAACACTTATAAAACACACATTCACGTAAATATACATAACTTGGTGACTTTAATTGATTAAAAGTGCTTCAAGGAATGCCTCCAGATCCACCACCGCCACCAGAACCAAATCCTGCTCCATATCCAGACCCAATACCACTACCTCCATCTTTGCCACCGTTAGAAAAAACTTTATGAAAAAGGAATAATTTTGGAGACTGTGAGGCGTTTAAATACTATCTTTTAAGTATTTAATTGCCCCATTATAATTGCAAACGGAGTTACATAATAACACTCTCAGAATACAACAAAGTCAAGGTTTGATATTATTGCAATTTGATCAAACCTTCTGGAGAGAACTTCTTCAAAATATAGAGGACAAAAAGATGTGAAAAACAAGCGGAAAGGACGTGTTTGTAATGAACAGGCACAGAGGGGAAACACTGTCAAATATTTGGGTAGAAAGTAATAACAAAAAATAACTGTCTTAAATGTAAAAAATAATTTCGATTGTAGACTTATTTTGTTCTTTTAAGGCCCAAGATGCCCCAAATGCCATCAAGACTTTAAATATATGCATTTAAAGCCCAAGACTTTCTTTTGTCCATCCAATTTATAAGACAATAGTCCATCAACATTTAAACTAATGTTGAATTTTTCTTTTCTCCAATGTGGGACAAAATCTCACACTACACAAATTACTCTTACAACCCCCCACTTAGTTTGTGTAAGTTCGGTATAGTCATAGACGTAGCTAGACTCATTCGTAAATGTAACTTTCATTTTAAACCTTTAGTTAGTGTAAGCAATTCAAGACATAAACAAAATCACAAGTGACATATGCTTAAACTGTGATTCTTTCCGCTAAGTCGGAATTGCCGCACACATATTGCTACATATGACTTCTAAAGAAGTTCTCATAAAACTAGCACTATTAAGGTCATGTGTTACATCCTGAATTCATGAACATTTACAAAGTTTTATTTACTTTGCTAGAAGCGACACCACTCCTCATGTTCATATAAGTGAAATAATTTCATTAAGAGTGTTTGTACTACACTCACCCTCATTTAAACATGGTACTCACTTGCTAACTAGCAAGACCTAGTACTCAAACCATTATCATTAACTTGTTATTACCCATTAAACTTCTAGAATAGTGGTAATAATAATATAGAAGTTGGGTTCCCACTAATGATAATTCTAGTTAAAGGGTTGCAAACCCATTTCAGCAGTAGTGTTCCTAACTAAGTCTCTTTGAGGGTATTCTATTATGCACAAGGCAAGCACTAAGTAATGCTTCTCTTCAAAGGTTGAAGGGAAGTTTAGAACTTAGCAACATTGAATTTACCATATCCACAAGAGTTATATTCTTTCTCTCGGCCAATCCATTTTGTTGAGGAGTATAAGGTGAAATTCTTTGATTTATTATTCCATGTTCTTTACAAAAGGAAGTAAATATAGAGAGAAAATATTCTCCACCTCTATCACTTCTAATTATTTTTATTTTCTTCTCCTTTTGATTTTCAACAATTGATTTGTACAATTTAAACTTGTCAAACACTTCATCTTTATGCTTCATTAGGTAAACATAGGTATACCTAGAGTAATCATCAATGGCAAAATATCTATTTCTTCCAAAATTATCCCCTATTCATACAGTTTTTTCTAACAATTTTCAAATGTTTAATTGTACTCTCGGTTAGAAAGTAATAACCGAAAATAACTGTCTTAAATGCAAAAACAATTTCAGTTACAGGCTTATTTTGCTCTTTTAAGGCCCAAGATGCCCCGAGTGCCATCAAGACTTTAAATATATACATTTCAAGCACAAGCCTTTCCTTTTGTCCATCCAATTTATAATACCAAAAGTCCATCAATATTTAAACTATTGTTGAATTCATCTTTTCTCCAATGTGGGACAAAATCCCACACCACACAAACTACTCTCACAGCCACCACCACCTCCTCCTCCTCCTCCACCTCCTCCACCAAACATTCCACCACTAGCATCCCTACCACTCTCACTTCTAGACCCAGACCAAAACCAAACCCACCTGCAGGACCAGTAGCACCGCCACCACCACCTCCTTCGCCTCACCATTACCAACCGTAACAAAAGAGGAGCGTGCCGGAGAAAGCGATGCAGGCGGAGGAGTCATCAGTGGCGGTGGGGGAGCAACGACGCAGAGAGTGAAAAGCAACAGAAGTGATAAAGTGAAGAAAAGAGAAGGAGCCATTTTTGTGAGGAAGTGTTTGAAACTAAAATGTTTTATGCCACTAGAGAACAACATGGATCGATATATATAGGCACTCGTGTGTGAAGCGTAAAAATTCACGAAGCTGTTGAATATTGTCTTTCACGTTCTTGGTATTTAGCACTCACAAGTTGCTGCAACACGAGTGCATACATATTAGTGTTGTAATTTAGTAGGGCGTTACAGTCTTCAAACGTTTTAAGCTTGACCAAATTGAGATTTTTGTTCTTGAAAGCTTTTAGACCGAAAGTTGAAGTCCCATAATGGACAAATCCATTTGTTTTTTGTTCTTCTTGCAGTAATATTTAGCCTTTATTGGGATTGATATAATGGTATTGTTGTCGCCTGCACCCAAATTAAAAATCAAGCCATACACTAAAGGAAACAGAGTTAGCAGTAAGCAAGGGTCAATCCAACGAGGAGTTGTTCGTTTATCATACGCTAGCAAAAATCATAAAATGTAAAACAGGGGGGTTTTTTGACAGAAACAAACTGAAATGTAATAAAAACTAATCGTACTGAAAACTATAGCCAATATGAAGAAAATTAAGCATCAATTGAAAACAAACCTTGGTTTACGGTCACTTCCATCAATTAAACTACTATTGATCATCGACACTTAAGACTGTCAATTTAACCATTTAAATATTCGTTGCGATATTTCTCAAAATTTCTTAAGATTTATTTATGAAAACATGTATTTCAACAAACTCTTGACAGTTAACAACCTTAGACACGGTCTTAAAGTTTAATTAACAGCCAGCATTAAGAACCAGAAAGACCAACGAAAAATATGATGTCATATTTAATCCAGATGAATATTTTTCCTTAGAATCTATGGTTTTTGACGCAACAAACACACAAATTCTTAGTTGCTACAAATAGCTAAAGTGATTGTACGTTTATGTATACATTGTTTAACCTAGCAATAGATTATTTCAATTAATTAAATAACTGTGCATCTTAGCAATCAATCAAAACAATCATGAAAATAAATCAGAAGAACATTCAATAATTGAATAGAAAAATCAACTGCATTGAAAATAAACAGTCTCACGTAATTAGTAGTTCAATGGCTTCCGTTCTCTTCAACCAAGAGAAAAGAAATCAACCACGCAAGGTGTCACGATCCATTCCTGGGACCATGACCGGCGTACGAGGCGAACCGTCTATGTGAGCCCGGCCCATCTCGCACAAGCCTTATAGGATCATAAGCTCTACCTATTCATTTATTTATAAAATATTTGCAGAAAAACATATATAAGTATATGAAAATAATATTTACCATATATACATCTCAAAATGTAATACATGAAAATATATACAAAGCGATCTAATCGCAAAATAGTGTATAAAAGTCAAATACACAAACCCCATAACCCTACAGTATATGAGAATAGAGCACCTACAACAAAAGACATAGCCCGGCAAAAAAGACGCTACTAACAAAAAATATCTGAGTCTCACTGGGCTGAGAGATGTCCAGATTATCTCATACTTACCTCACAAAAAATGGTTTGAAAACTATTTAAAATTATCACATGCAGTATACATCAAGTATATAAAAATTGAAATTAAAAAAAATATATTAAAAATTATTTTGATTATTAATTTTGATTTTACTACAAGATGGATACATTGTAGATACATTTGAAGATATTGGGAAGCATTTGAATATTATAAAAAATAAAATTGGATATGTTTAGATATTATAAAAAATTATATAAAAATTGAAATTAAAAAATTATATTAAAAATTATAATTTGGAGACATTTAATTTAAATAATATTATATCAAAAATTTATTAAATTAAATTTTATATATAAAAATTATTATTTAGAAACATCTAGATACCACACCGGATATATTATGAAATTCAAAAAAAATTTACCCTTGGAATTTATCTTTTTTGTGAGAAAATTAATTTCTCGCAAAAATATCTCAATTTTTCTAAAAAATTTCTCAAATTCTCGGTTAATTAAAAATTTAGTATTCTTACGAGATATTTTAAGTGTATTTCTATTTATCAAAATAGATTTAGCGTATTAAATTTTAATATAATTGTTAATTTTTTCAAAAAAATGGCAAAAGGAGATGGTTCAGTTAGGGACAGCCCAAGGAGTCATGGTGAACTGGGGAGGTACAGGCCCGTTATCCACCCACTGCCAGAAGCGGGAGGTAGTCGCTGCTCTGTGAAACCAGCCTCACGCATTATCCTCCTCTCTAGTGACCGGATGGTCCAGGCCTTCGCCAGAACCACACGGCCAGACTCCTTGCTTGGATCGGGCGGGCCAGCATTTAGTCTCTCCCAGTCCGACTTCAGGAGCTGAACCAACGTCCCATCTCCAAGCCCCCAATCGGGTTACAGGCTCGCGTTACCAAGCCCGGCGACCGGTGATACTTTCATTGCATTATTAAACCATACATGAATATTGCATTTCCTCAGTGTGGGATCCTGTTGTTTTTACTCTTTACAACCTTAACTTTGTTAACGGAATCAAGAGCTCTTATAACAACTAACGAAGGTTGATGTCGGAGTTACTTGTTGTTTTGATACGTAAAGTGGAGCAAGCAAGAATATATGTGAGAAAGAGCCGCATCTTGAGCATCAAAATGAAGTAAAGGAAAGATGCTCAAAAGATAGCAAAAATACATATGCCTAAACGGTTAAAGAAAGATGCTCAAAAGAAGGTAACAAGCAAGGAATTTGTGAAGGACTGCAAGAGCAGTTGTAAGGATGAAGAAAGAAAATCAGTAAGTAAAAAACAGAATAAGAAAGCATCTTGCTTTCACTTTAAAAACTCTGCAGATAGTAAACAAGTTCAAACCAATTTGTGTGTTTTGAGTGAGTGAGTGTGGTATAGCAGCATAAGGGGAGAGATATCATGGGTTCTGAAAAGGATCCGGTGGATCGGTTATTTGAAAATGCAATGAAAGGAAGGTGGGATGAAGTCATTGATGCGTACGAGAAACAGATATATCTTCAGGATAAAAAGATAACAAGATCCGGAGCCACAGCATTGCAAATTGCAGTATCAGATAACAAGGTGAAGGTTGTGTCTGAACTAGTGAAGATAATTGGAAGAAGAGACGAGGCATTTAAAATTTTGAGCATAAAGAACGAAACAGGCAACACGGCTCTCCATCTTGCAGCAGCAATCGGGAATGTTGAAATGTGTCATTCCATGTTTGAAAAGTATCCAGACCTTATCAAGATACAGAACAATGAGAATGAGACTCCTCTTTTCTGCTCAGTCCTTCATGGCAAGAAAGAGGCTTACCTTTGCCTCAGTTCTAAATACAAAAATGACTATACATTGTGTAGGAGAGGTAATGGTGATACTATTCTTCACTGCGCGATCTCTTCCGGTTACTTGGGTAAGTATGCAACTACCTGTTCTTGAATTTACTGGTGAACTGTGTCTGATTATATTAAAATTTCTTGCTAACAATGATGGTTACACGGTTTTTGCTGACAGGTTTGGCATATAAGATAATTAAGGATTATCCACAACTTGTCAACTATATGAATGAAAGTGGCTTGTCTCCTCTCCACGTTCTAGCTAATGAGCACAATGCATTCCGAAGTGGTTCAGTTTTCGGCCTGGTAGATCGTTTCATTTACCGCTGTAAGAATTTCTTTCCCAGATGCAAATTTTTTTGTACATAGGTTTTGACTTGGAAATGTATGAATGCATTGTTGTTGAACTTGCTCTCACAATTTCTGAGCTGTTTCTGTTTTCTTTTAAGGTATAATCGTTGATCAGCTGCCTGAGGAAAAAGAGGACAATATGCATTATCATAACAATTCAGGACCTGAAACAAGAAACTATCCTGAAAACTATGCAGATTGCAACCTGATGGCAGACTTCTTTATTGCGTTGTATCGCATTCTATGTAAACTGTTGCGAATTTTTGAATTTTTCCTTAAAAGCAATCCACAAGAAATTGTCACATCAGCAGAGTCTTCATCATGTATGTTCAGTTGTTCACACGAAACATGAAAAGGTTTTAGTGTTCTACCTTCTACCGAGCAATTGTTAGTTTAATCTGTTCCTTTTTTTTTGCACAGCCCGCGTACAGCAGAATTCTGTTAAACCGAAAGATGAAGAGAATCCACCGGAAAGTTGCAGTGAGCACCTGCAACATTTGAGAATAATCTTAGAATAATTCACTTGCAAAAGGCAAAATTAAAGTATTATCAATCTGTCATTGGATCCTGCAGAATATAACAGTTAGTTCAGTACCTGTCTATCCCTATTGATTACTTACTAATACATTGTATGCTTTCTTCTTTTATTTGCAGCTGGAAGGGAAACCGCAAAAGAAAATGAAAAAATAGAAGTTTATCCGCCCAACTATGAAACAATTGTTCTATATTTGAAACTTGTTATTAATGTGCTGCTAATCATACTTGGATTTGGTAAGTTCTCTTTTTAGATTTGAGCTAGCACAGATTCTCATCATTTCATAGCGATATGCTTCTGCACTTCACGGATTTTTCCACGGTGAACTTTTGTTCATCTGTTTTTAGGCCTCTTAAGGATACAAAAAATAAAAGAAAAGAAACAGCAGCATGCATGGGCTAGTTTGTTAATGAATGAACTGGTTGAACGTGCTTCATTCTACAAGTACGATGATAATGGCCGGAAGCCTATGGAGAAAGGTGATGATCAAACTAAAGTTCCAGATGATATACCTTTAATGGACACAGATAAAAAGGCGACGGATTCAAGTTCCTCTGCGACAGATGAAGCCAAGAACGTGACTTCAACAAACCGAAAAGGTCTGACGATATTACTTCTCAGCTTCAACAATTACGCAAATATGGAAATGTGTCTGTACTATGTTTCTAGATTTTTTCTTTGAAGTTGTATATTTTTGTTGCACAGATACAGATAAAATGGACAAACCTATGTTAGTTGCTGCAAAGATTGGAGTAACAGAACTAGTGGACAATTTTATTGACACACACCCTGCTGCAATCCAAGAGTTGAACACATCAAAGAAAAATCTTTTGCTTGTGACATACGAGAAGAAAGAAAATCAGGAATTGAAGAAAAGGGAAACACCTATACTGATAGCAGCAAAACATGGAGTGGTTGAAATGGTGGAGAAAATCCTGGATACCTTTCCAGTGGCCATCCAGGAAGAGAATGCCGATAAGAAGAATGTTGTGCTCTTAGCAGTTGAACACAGACAGACAGAAGTGTACAATCTTTTGCTCCATAAGACAATGTTCAAGGAGACTGTATTCCGACATCTGGACAGTCAAGGAAACAGCGCGTTGCATTTAGCTGCGAAGTTTGTTGACATACGGCCGAAGCTTATTACAGGTGCGGCTTTGCATATGCAATGGGAAATGAAGTGGTATAAGGTATGTAAGCCTCTTTATTTCATCTGTGCTCTGAACAAGCATGAAATTAGTTTTGATTTGATTCTTGTTTTGCAGTTTGTCAAGGAATCCATGCCAAGATATTTCTTTGCAAAACACAACAACAAGGGAGAGACACCGAGAGAAATCTTCGCAGACACACACAAAGAGCTAGTGGCTAAAGGCAGCGAATGGCTTACAAAAACCTCAGAGTCATGCTCTCTCGTCGCTGCTCTCATTGCAACTGTTGCATTTGCAACTTCAGCGACGGTACCTGGCGGCGTCAAAGAAGACACTGGTGAACCAACCTTTGAAAATGAGCCAGCTTTTGATGTTTTCGCCATCTCATCGCTCATCGCGCTCTGCTTTTCGGTGACTGCACTGGTCTTTTTCCTGTCAATTCTCACCTCTAGATACCAAGAAAATGATTTTACCATGGACCTTCCGAGAAAGGTTCTTCTGGGATTATCGTCCCTCTTCATATCTATAACTGCCATGCTGCTATCCTTCTGCGCCGGGCATTTTTTCGTACTCAAAGATAAACTGAGATACGCGGTCTTTCCTGTTTACACTGCAACATGTTTACCAGTGACATTATTTGCTTTTGCGCAGCTTCCTCTCTATTTTGATCTCACAAGGGCTATCTTCAATAAGGAACCTCAACGAGGTTACAAGTATACCTGAGGTTTGTACGGTGTTTCTAGTCATTTTCCCCCCTTTTTAGGGGTTTGTCAAGGCTGATTTCTGCATGTGGTTGTTTGAGAGTGAATCCTATTTTTACCTTCTTGCTTGATTTGAAATCAGTACTATCAATTTAGTAATCATTATCCTGCATCCGCATGTGCCTGAGTTTGCAAAACTGGATCAAGACGTGATCCAAATGATTCAAACAAAGCAAAGTAAGATGTCGTGTCAAGGTGCACATGTAAACAGCACTATAAGAAAGTTGAGCAAAAGATAGAATACAACTAATCACTGGGCATATCAGATTTTCTCTTTCTGTTAGAACTATGTTACTCTGCATATTGAACATCAAACGTTTATGAGGAAGGAAAAAAAAAAGTGCACGAGTGAGTATTATATATAGTGGAATGTTCCTGTACTTTCTGGTGGTTCTTACATTTCTCAACATAAGCTAACCTCCCAGGAGCCTGCAAAAAGAGAAGACTGAACTTCTCTTAATCTATTTTCAGACACTATCCTGGTTTCCCGTGTGCAAAAAACAGAACCTTCTAGTCTGCCGAGCACCAAACCATCTTCAGTATCAGCACCACTCCCTCTGAGGAGAGAAAAACCTCATTTTCAACTGCTTCTATGCACGCCTAATGAAACACTTCTCCACCGTCTCTTCTTTGAAGTATCCTGAAGAGAAAAGCTTTAAACGTTATTGATAATGATGCAAAAAGGGTTTATACCGCAAGAGAATTTCATATTATTAGAACAGCAGAAGTTCATGATTCACAAAATATTTAGGAAATTCAACAAGTTCCACACATCCGGCACACTATACAATCCAGTACAGCATTATATAGAGAACTTGTGGCAATTCACGCTTCAACTGAAATACAACTAGCAGTTGGCTAGAAATTCATCACCAAAAGGCTCAGCCTACATGACGACCATTACCAACCTTCAGAAACTTGACTCTCTTGATAAATGAGAGTGGAGACCAAGTAACAGACTACCAGTCGGCTATAATGGTTTTGGGTTTAGTTTAGTTTAGTTTAATTGACATATACATCACTATACAAATAGCCCAAGGAAACACCAAGATATTCTGTAATACATAGAAGCATGGATTAAAGAAACTAAAAGGAATAAGTACATACATATTTGCAGCCAATTAAGCACTGAACAACATACCTTAGAAAAGAGGGGAGTAATGATGCCTGGCGAACAGCTTTTCCAGAGTCTGTTAATAGTCGATCATCTCGAAGATGACTCAAAATATTCTCCAAAAGTTGCAACTGAATTTTTTCCTTTTCCCTATTACCGATAGAAATGTTGAGCTTCTCCCTTCCTTCTTGTATAAGCCTCAACCTCTCTTGCAACCACCCAACTTCATTGTCTATTTTAAACCTTTCAAAATCAACTGCAGACATGGAATTTCTCCTCAAAGCCGAAAGCAAGCAACCCAATGGTGGCAATCCATTTGTTGAGTCTGAACGGCTTCTATTGATGTCAAACTCAAGTGCCAATCTGCTAACTGTTGGGCTATCACAAATTTGTGGGTTGCCTAACAGCTTTACACTTCCATTTTCACTAGCTTCACTGCACACATTACATTTATCCTCGATAATGTGAATATCATGAACACAAGGACCATCGTCAAATGTCATACCATGCAAATCTTTTTCATGCTTTTCTGAGTTATCACAACCATGAGGTGTGACGAACTCAGGTTCACATGATTCAATTGTCTTTGATGCAAAACCTTCACCAATGCTGTCACCTTGAGGCTTGAGTTCTTGAATAGGAGCAACTGTTTTATCACATAAATTATATCCTTTGGTAATTGACAAGTTTTTACACTGTAGAAACTCCTTTTCAGACCCCCCATTAATTTCATAGCTTCCTGGAAAATGGTCATCTTGATTATTAATGTTTGGATCTTCATCAAATCCCACCTCTTTTAAAGAGACAACTTCATCTGCCTCTGGGATCGGCAAACCTCTCCCTGAAGCAAGAACATGATCCTCCAATTCAATGGATTTAACCTTAGACTCTGAAAATTTATTTGCCTTTTCTACCTCCTGCTTCTCACCAGTGGATCCATTAATCCTATGCAGCATATGCATTGGATCTTCAGTGGATGATAGCAAAGACGATGGTCTTTTTCCATTAGTAATTCCAATGTCCTGCACATCAGAATCCAAAAGCTCACTTCCAAAAAAA
>CAODLS013612803.1:0-13096 GCA_948243855.1 Flueggea neowawraea | reverse complement strand
ATGCAATTTTTTCTTTGATAAGTGGCCTGCTTTGCTTGTTCGTGTTTCTTGGTTTTGTGTTTGTGATAGGCCGTGTTCATTGTGGCGCTTGAGCAAGTGTTTGTTTAGTGAATGACTGAAGAACCAATGAAGGCATATTTGCTTATTATTTCATACCATAGCATGTAAACCTGAGGTTTTTTTACGAGTATTACTGAGTGGATGTGGAAGCAGGGGAGGAGAAGTTAAGCTGAAAATGGTCTGAGATGGAATGAAAATCTTCCGGCATGGCCATTCCGGCAACCTTTTTCAAACCCTCCTCTTTGGTAATCCTTTTAATATGAATTGCAGTAGAAATGGTGCTTTTCTGTTTTTAGATTTGTTGCTTAAAGGATTAAAATTTTTATTAGCTTTCATTGATGAGATGGGGCCATTTTTCATTACCATTCTCAGCAAGAAACTTTGTTAAAACTTTTATTAATCTATTGATGTTGGTGGGTTCATCCAGGGAGTTATTTTTGTGAATGATCTATCAGAGACATGATTCCACCTTTTGTTTTGCACATTTGGCTTGGATTAATATACCAATTAGCATGATTGCCTTTAAAGGTGGAATTAAAATTGAGGGAGATGATAGTGAGACATGACAGGAAGGTTGGTGTTTTTTTTATTATTAACCAATTTTGTACATCTTGCTTTTGTTTCCTTTTTGGTGTGTGGGGCTGCAAAACGCCATAATTTGGGTTGTATAATTTGCTTTGTGGGTAGGGATTGATTGGACATGGATGTTGCTGATTTAGGGTTTTTTTTTTCCATATTGTACCGGTATCTTAGACTATTTTATGTCGAGACGAGGGGATTTAATGAGTTTAGATTAATCTGTATTTGAAAGTTTGATAGACACCTCGAATGGTGAAATCTCTATTACTAACGCTATTGCATTCTCAGGGTTCGAACTCGAAAACTTTGGTTAAACTGAAATAGTTTTTGCCAATTAATCTAAACGTTTAGTGTTAGTTTTTTTTTCTTTTTTTCTTCACAAATCATATGTATCTGTTTAATCAAACTGTCTTATATGCTTATCATACACACAATTCCATTAATAATTTCGGTGCAGTTTGTTTTGTTTTCATTTAGTTTAGCTATTATTACCAACTTTTCAACATTAATGTTTTACTTTACCTCAGCGTAACATATGGAGCTAGCTTCTTAATTTTTTTTTGTTTGTATAGACAACAATATTTGATTTATTTCTTGTTATTGATTAATTATTAATATATAAAAAATGTGTTGTTTTATCATTTTTTTATTATGTATCTAATTTATAATATAGAATTTATCATTATTGATCTGTCAAAACATACTTGTCACCATTAATGTATTACACTTAATCTATTAAAATAACAATTTATCATCGCCAATCTACTATAAACAAACATGGCAAATGGCGTACTCCTTATGTTAGATGGGAAGTTATTGAACGTGTATGATTTAGGACATATTGATATAACATATTATATATTCGACAAATTATAATTCGCCTATAAAAACTAAACATCCTATTTTGTTAGAGAGTTAATATATGCGGACTGTTCTTTTAGTGAATTTTCATGTGGAAGAGTTAATAAGTACGAAATTCATAAATTTCCTTGCGCCTTTTTCTATAGTTTCCTTGGTTTCTTAATGTTCGCACTTGTCCACGCGTCTCTCTTACAAAAGTTAGTTTTTGTTGATGGGTTTGATGGAGTCAGAAGACATGAAATTGAGGATAGGGTCGCATAGACATATACTCCCACTTTCAATTGACTCAAAATTGACTTTGAAATTCCAAATTGGAACAAAATTTCTTTGATTGAACAGTGGTGTTGTTTACTATTCTGTGGCTAGCGCTTAATCCCACATTTCTTAGATGCGTAAATGGTATTTAATGATAATGCAAGCGAGTCGTCGTGGAAGTTTTATTGGAAAATAAAGTTCGAAGTTGCCTCCTTCCTTCTTATCGTCCAAGCCTCAATACCTTCATACATACATTTTCACCTTTTTTTTTTTTGTCTGTGCTATAGCTTATCTATGCAAGATTCAATACAGATAAGAATTTATATTTGTAATTGAAAAGTCCTTTTATACACTAATATATGTATATATATTATTGACTCGCACTGAAAATCGAATTTTCCACCTCTTACATGATCATTTTCAAAATGAACAGTTTCTGCCACAACTTTGGATTTACGCTCGCTTGGGCCGTAGTGAAGACGAAGGCCATCCTTTCTTTCTTTTCTGTGTGTCTGTTATTTTTTGCTTGCAAAAATGAAAAAGGCCATCCTACAGGTTAAAATGTGAGAATTCTGCTTGCAAATTTGGTGCATGAATACTACAGGCTATTGATTTAATAATTAGAATGTTGAGTTTGAGTAAATTATTTGTCAATAGATGAAAGTTTAACTTTTATAGAAGACATTTATTAAGAGGAGAAGAGAAATCATTTTGAGGTGGTGATCCATTCGCCATAAGAAAAGAATTGGTGCATTAATCTACAATCCTATAAATTATTGAGGCCTACTTAATCCTCTACAAATGCTCTGACATAATAAGGATTACGAAACAACCGAACTTCTCCTTGGCGATGTGCTGAAAGCAAATTAGCGAGTGTATTTGTTTAAGTTAAATTGAGTTGGTAGATTGTAGAATTAAATTATGTTTTGATAGGTTGTGATAAATTGAATTATTGTAATTTTTTCAATTTTTTTCTCTATAAAGATATTTTTTATTTTTAATTGAAAATAATTAACGCAAATATTTTCTTATACCACCGATTTGTTTCTTTTCTATTAAAATTGTCATTACCATTAGAATTGACTTTTGACATGTTCCAAGTTGTCAATTTACTATCGCATATTGTGAATGAGTTATCGATGCTCTTTTTTGATTGAATTAAAAAATATTTTTAATATTATAGATACATTTTCTATTTTTAATGTCTCAAAATATAGATAAACCTTTTTTTACTTTCACTAATTATTGGTAAAAGTTACAATATTTTTCTTGTCTAACTCTGTTGTTGAATTTGACGGATATTAACTGTTAGATTTTTTTTTGAAAAATTATAAGGATATAAGTAGAAAAAACATAAAATTAGATGAATATAACTATTAAAACTACAATTTCTTAATTATTATGTAAATTGATAAGTGTCTATAAAATTGGAATAAAATGAGATGATTGTCGAAGACAAGGATATTTTGAAAAACGGCATAATTTTCTTTGTCTTTATTAAATATGCAAATCAAATAGGTCACTTAAACAAACATTCGACTTGTCTGGGGTTCTCGAGTTAATTAACCCTTTTCTTTTTAATTCTTGCACTTTCATTTTCAACTTTCTGTCAGCAAAGAAATAACCAACCATGAGAGTGAGCTCCATGAAACAATTCCGAAGCCTCTCTAGCACCGCCACGTTTCTTTTGTGCAATACTTCATGCCAATCTCTTACTATACTAACCCACATCAATAATTAATCAATTAAGTATAAAAACTTGACATTAATTTCTTTTCTTTTCTTTTATACACTGTTCTTTCGTTTTTTTTAATCGATAGTATGCAATCATTTAAAGACTTAAAGCATTATTTACTGAAAAGTTTTAGCAGAAGCATATGACTTCTTATATTTTAATCCGAAGTCTTGAATCTAAATTAATATTTTGTTTTCTTAACAAGTATTTTTGTTAAAAAAAAGCTGATGAAACAAATTTTTATCTGTTCATACTTCTTTTTTGGCAAAATGTGAACTTTTAAGTGAGTGAAATGTATGTTGTTTTGCTGCATCTTCTTATGAAATGCTTGAATGAGACAGTACTAAATTAATGCTTCCTTAAACTTTATTTATTAATAATCACATTTGTCGTGATCAGCTACTAATAGTTTAGTTGATCAGCTATGACTATTTGTGTTGATTGTTATAAACACACAATTATTTATATATTTGTTTTTGACTCTAAAAATCCAATAGAATCATATATATTTATTTGTCAAATTGCCTAAACATCCTTAAATTATGCATGTTCTCTGATTAAATTCGAAAAAATTTGGTATTAGAGAGTAAAATGTTTGATTTTCAGTTTTAGAATTTTGAAATTATTTCAATTTCTGAGTTGTTTAATACTTGAAATGGGATGATTCTTCTTGACAAAAAAAGAAAGAAAGAAAGAAACGGGATGATTTTTTTTAAAATGAATGGTTCTAGGTTTTCATTAAATCTTAATGTGTGATTAATTTGCATTATTTATGCTATTTTTTGGTCTAAATCCATTTTTAGTCTTTATTACAACTCCCTAATCGAAGACATCCGTAATCAAATTGGTCAGAATATGGTAGTTAAAGTAAAACACGTATCCGAAATCAAATTGGTAGCTAATTGGTTGCGAACTACGACAATAGCTTACCTAAGGGCACATATGTGTTGGAAGAAGTTCCGATCGAAGCTCAAATGTTGTTGGAGAAGGATGCAAGGGGAATTTGTTACAAAAGAAATGGTAAGTCTTCTTTGTTTGTGTCTTTTTTTTTTAAGAGATGCCTGTTTGATTTTATAGCTTAGTTTCGTTCAGGATGTTGTTAGGATCTGTGATTGTTTGGTGTTTTATGTAATCATAGTATTCGTTCGCTATAAGTGAGAGTTATTAATAAAGTTAATAGGTATCGTCCTCTTTTCAGGGCAAAAAAAATCTTTCTCATTCAACAATAAATTTCCTGAATTTTTTTTAATTGTCTTTATCTTTTTTGGTCAATAATTTAGTATCTTTACCTTGACTAGATGCAACCTAAACAACACATTTTTAAATTTCTTTATCGTTTTTTCGCTCAACCAGTGATCATGTCTCGATTTCTTTATTTTGTTTAAAATTAATTTCATAGCGAAATTCATAGTTTGAGAGTTGCATAGTCTTACCCCTCATGATTCATGAATCATTCGACTTAAAAAACTCATGACGGTTTAACAATAAATAATGTGAAAGTCAGCAAAAAAACAAATATTAAAAGAATCAAATTTTGAAACTAGACATTCTTGATTTGATTATGTTGTTTGTTTGATTAGATTAAGACTTGAGAGGTATATTACTATTGCGAGTCTTATAATGAAGATTGATGTTTGGGTTTCTTGATGTACAAGGTAAATGAACATTTCATTTCCGCATTTAATACTACTCAAATCGAATCCTCAATATTAGTATTGAACACGACTCCAATAATCAAAATTTAGAGATCAACAATTTAGTTGGAATCACACCATCAAGAATGGTTCTATCGGTTCTAATTCGACTGTAAATTGATTTGGATAGTTTTCAAATTTTTAATTAAAGCTTAAAATTAATTTAAATTTATATATAAAACACACGAAATAAAAAATAAATATATTTTTTAACTTTTGATTGAACCATAAATTGAATAGCTGGTTCAAAACTTTTGGTTAAGAAAACTTTCGGTTCAAAAAAAAAGAAACTTGAACCAAACCGAATAACAAAATTTCGGTTGGGCTAGTTGTAGGCTGACCAATTCCAAACCTGTTTACCTAGCCACCTCTGACTCCTACGTCGCTATCATATAAGCCTATTGGTAACATCTGTGTTACTTCAATAACAAACTTTTTCTTGATCATGCTCTCACAATCAAGAAACTCAAAACGTTTCAGCCATGAATGATGCTATGATCATGATCATGTTCAGCTTAATCATCTCAATCAGTATCAGCCAAAAATCAAACGCACAGGACCCTATTTTTCTATGTTCAAGAAATTTAACCAAAGCAAATTCATTTTCTGAAAACATCAGGAACCTGATGTCACTGTTATCTGAAAATTCCAGCCACAGTGATGGCTTTTTCACTGCAACAACTGGACAAGAATCTGACAGATTTTACGGTCTTTACGCTTGCAGAGGCGATGTTAACTCCAATGTTTGTAATCACTGCATTCAGAATGTCACTTCTAACATCCTGATTAATTGTTCCAACAACGTTGAAGGAGTTGGATTGTCTGATTTCTGCATGGTGATGTATTCTAACCGAAGCTTCTTTGGTTTAGCTCAGTTCGAGCCAACGTACGTGAATTTTAACCGGAGAAACATTTCTGAACCAGACTTGTCAGACATAAACGCACGGTATTTGCTGCAGAAGTTGATTCGAGAAGTACCAAAGACGCCGGTGATGTTTGGTGTGGACAATATTACTCGCGGGTCAGAGAGAAGTTTTGCTTTAGCTCAGTGCAGAAGAGACTTATCTGTTGATAACTGCACAAGATGTTTGAATGAGACTATAATGGATATGATGTCAAAGTGTTGTGAAGGGAAATTGGGATGGCGGATTGTTAATCCGAGTTGCTATTTTCGATATGAGTCTTATCCTTTTTATGGTCCTGAAATCACTCTCCAAGACCAAGGCAAGTTTTTCTTCTCTGCTACACTTGTTTTATAATCAATAAGTTTTGTCTTGAGTTCAAACTTTGTATATGGAGAAGCTTTAAATTTTGGTAGAGCGCATTCTGTAAGCTCTAATCCAAATTAGTCTATCAGAAAGGCATTTGAATTCCTAGCGATTTAGGGTCACATATGTTTTTCAGCAGTAGAGCTTCTGATGTTAGGTTTAGACGGTATTATGTGTGATTTGCAGCTCAAACATGTTGACTTTTAGCAGTTCCTGAATTGGTTTTTGCATAAACACTCGCCATATATACAAAAAGTCAAACAAAACAAAAGGAGTTGCTTTGTCACGTTTTGTCTTCACTTTATTTAGAAGATTCATGCGGTCTGATCTTGGAGAAGGTTGAGATTGACAGGTTGTCGGTGATTCTGATATGGGTTGAATCAGGCCATTTATCATCTACAGAAGAAATGTTATTCTGTTCTGATTTTGAGTTCGTTTTGGTGTGCAAACATTCATGACCAAAAAGGGCTTATTTCTACTGAATTTCTTGATATTAGTTTGTTTAATATATGATGAACTTTTAATAATACCTGATCTTTTGCAGGGAAAAAGGGAAGTAATAAATCAAGGATTGCATATATTGTTACTGTACCAGGTGCCAGTGTGCTGATAATGTTACTTGCTTTGTGCATCTACTACAAGCATAGCAGGAAGAAGAAAAAGAAAGGTAACTTCAATTTTTTTGTTTTTTCATGCATTTCTTGTAGCTGTTATTGATTCAGGTTCATGTTTAATTAGCACAGGAGTAAGTATAACTGAGCATCAAGCAGCAGCCAAAAGTCCGATTCTTGACATTGGTACTGAATTTCTGCACAGTTTTCAGTCGGAAGAATCAGGCAGCATAGACCTTCCTACCATTCCTTTACATGTCATTAGAAGCACTACTAACAACTTCTCTTATGAGTGTAAACTTGGGGAAGGCGGGTTTGGTCCAGTTTACAAGGTAATGTGACTATACTGGAAGTGAGTTTTGTTCTTATTGCATTTGTTGTATTTCAGTTTAGTCTGTCAAAATCATATTCTGTACTTATAACAATTGTTTCAGGCTACATTTCCTGATGGAAAACAAGTAGCAATTAAGAGACTTTCAGAGGTTTCGAGTCAAGGTTTAGAGGAATTCAAGAATGAAGCAATCCTAATCGCGAAACTGCAGCATCGAAATCTTGTTGGATTACTTGGTTGTTGTGTTGAGGAAAATGAAAAGCTGCTGGTTTATGAATACATGCCTAATAGCAGCCTTGATCATCACCTCTTCAGTACGTTTGTTTCACATTGCCGGTGGCTTTCAGTTCACGTTTGTTTCACATTGCCGGTGGCTTTCAGTTCTTTGTTATCAGCGGAACTAAAAAGCTGTCATTTCCTGACTTCTTTTGTTTGCAGATAAGAAGAAAAATGCAGCTTTGAATTGGCAACGACGCCTGAGCATTATCCATGGAATCGCGAAAGGTCTTCTGTATCTGCACTAGGATTCGCGCTTACGAGTGATTCACAGGGACTTGAAAGCGGCAATATATTACTAGACCATGAAATGAATCCAAGAATCTCCGATTTTGGAATGGCTAGAATTTTTGGAGGAGATCAAAGGCAAGGCAACACAAAAAGAGTCGTTGGAATATAGTACGTATGTTGCTTTATCCCCTTTATTCTTCGTTTCAACTAGCGCGATTACTAATTCCAACGAGCATTTTGCATCTCGATCACTTGAAAAAACAGTGGATATACGGCTCCGGAATATGCAATGGAAGGAATATTTTCAGTGAAATCAGATGTATACAGCTTCGGAGTTCTTTTGTTAGAGATTGTATCAGGGAAACGAAGTTCCGGTTTCTACATTGCGAGAAACGGTTTAAGCCTTCTCACACATGTATGTTTACTTCCATGAATTTTTCTGCTGAAAACATGTCAGAAAATGTTCATAACCCGATTTTCGCTCTTGCAGGCATGGAAATTATGGAAAGAAGGCAAAACACTGAAGCTAGTGGATCCCGTTTTGGAGGAAACATGTGTAACCAGTGAATTCCTGAAATGCGTACACATTGCTTTATTATGTGTTCAAGAAGATGCAAATGACAGACCAACAATGTCGACTGTGATTCTGATGCTGGCAAGTGAAAGTATGGCACTTCCTAAGCCTTCTCAGCCGGCATTTTACGCCGGAAAAATGCTTATGGATCAGGCAACAACATCAACTGATTCTACATATTTTTCAGTCAATCAAGTGACTTTTTCTGATGTTGTAGGTCGATGATGATTCTGTGAAAACTTTGATCATTTGATTGGATTGATTTAGTTAGTCCATAAATGGATTCCAGAAGTAGCATGTTTGTGATGTGATTTATTGGTTCAACTTTTATTGATCCCTCAAAAAAATATCAATTGTGTATTGCCTTGTTAAGACAATTTGAAGAGGCAAAGGAACAAAGACAACTCCTCCCATCAAACATAGGCATAAGAGCAAATTTTTTTGTTTAAGCAGTTAAATATGCAATGATTTTTAATTGAGAACAGAATTGAACTTCTGAAATTTTATTCTTTTATCATTGGATTAAACTCAACAGATAATAAATTTATAGGATTGAGTGACTTCATAAGATGTAAATTCGAGTTCTCAAAGCGCAAAATCTTATTGAACCAGCTCGCATGTCTCCTTGAACGAACGAGATTAGCTAGATGCACACAAAGCATGTGTAAACGTGGGAGGTGGATACTTTTGCTGCTATATGCTATTGAGTTAGGACTCTCTCTCTCATATTCAGCTACAGCCTCCATAAAATTACATAGAGTTGAACATTGAAAACCACTTTAGTATCTGTTTTCCATATTTTTCTTGGAAAATTTGGGAAGAAAACACCGTTCTTTGATGAGTTTGTTGTGTTTGCACGAGCGTGCTAAGGAATTAAGGTGTTCATAAACCGAAATAAGGATTGCGCTCTAAATATCTTAATTCTAATTAAACAATTGAAAACGAGTAAAGAGACGGACTCGTTGCTTTGAGTCTTTTGCTTCTTTGGAACAATAGTAAAAACACAATGATGAAATAAAAGCAAAATTTTATTAAAATTAAAGGTTGATTACAAGAAATTAAGAGACAAATATAGTAGATGACACAAGAAAAGTAGTAGAGGACAAACTAAAGGGGATCATAGGAGGTGTTGTGTTGTTGAGAGGAAAGATCTTTTTTTCCAACGTAAATGTGATCTTTTTATAGTGACTACATCAAAGACTTGCTGTTAATTAGCCCATTGTCATATCCCTAAAGTTATGAAATTAATTATTCGATTTGTTGGCAATCTTCATTGGTAGCATATTTGACTTTTCCATTTCTGTAGATTTTTTTAGAGATCAAACTCTACATCTCATTGATTTGCTCCCATAGATATTTCTTTAGAAGACAAACTCTCCAATCAACTTTTATATTTGCCGCAACTGTTTCCATATTTAGTCTTGATTTTATTCCTTCCACAATTTATCTAAATTATGTTGTAGTAAATTATAATCCCATTTGTAGAACACGTTGTGTCTTTCTATGTGAACACAACAACATCATTAAATTCAATGCAAAGGTTATGTATACAACTTTAGAGTCCAAGTCAATGTTCGTTCACACAAAGCCTACTTTTTTTTTTGAAATCACACACAAAGCCTACTTTTAGTCGCTGACCAGTGATCAAATGTGTTTCTCATCCCTATTTTCCGTTGCAACAGTGGAAGCAAAAACCAGCAAATTAGAAAGGTAAAAGTTCGCCCCCTTTTGCAGTCACCCCTTGTCAAATTAATTAATGCTTGCCACTTCAATGATTAAATTCTTTAATTTATTTAAAATAACGTTTTTAAATCAATTAAAAAACTTTCCAAAATTTCAAAACTATCTTTTTCCCAACATGTGGCTTCTAATAAGGAAGACGCATTAAGGGAGCATTGTGGATCCGTTGTGGATCCATTAAGATAGTTTTTGTTAAATTTGTGGAAGCAAATACTAGTATTATAGCCTCAACTTTCAACACTAGCCTTAACACCAACCTACAACCTAATTTCAGATGTCATTTAACTCCCAGCTCAATGTGAGTCTTTCAAAGTCCTAATATTGAAAGAACCCATGATGAAGTTATAGAACGATCGACATCTGATGAAGTCATGGATCAATTAAATCAAACAGTACCTGTTCAACCACCTCTAAGTTTCCGATTTCCTAATGAAAAAAATGTTGATTATGGAGATAATAATAATGATAACTCATCATAAGAATAAATTTCAATACTATAAAATGGTGTTGTCTACTTCGTTATTCATATAATTCAGAAAATATATAGACAAGGCTTCCATTATCATAAAGATCTTGTTGCAAAGGATGTTCAGCATATTATTAAAGTCAATAATAATAATTTATCATATTATATTAACTAAATCAACAATAGCAACTGTCATATTATATTAAATAAGTTAATAATAATAATTACATAAATTACCATTAATAATGTTAAAATAGTTGTAAATTTGTCCGTACTTTTTTTTAATTGTTTGTTATTTTTTTAGAATAAATTGAAAAATTTATAATTTTCTTTCAATTTATTTTTTAAAACGCCAGAATTGCATGGTGATTGGCTCCAATGCTTCAAAACTATCTTTTTTTCAGGCAAAAATATCTTTATTTAATCATTATTTAGCAACAGTATCAAAATTGATGAGTAAAGAACATTAAATTTAGTTGAAACTCGTCAAAATAATTAAAAAAATTATTATACGCAAAGCAAGGTGCTACTTCTGAGAAGTATCCTCATGCCGGCCCATTAATTTCTTCTCCACCATGTTCCACTCTCTCTGTCTTTCTCCGTTTCCATAACAAGAAGACTTATTTGTCCTAAAAACCCGAAAAACGAGAAAAACAGAGCTAAATTCGTTGTAGTCAAATGATACTTAGATGCTAACAGCAGTTTAACAACATCAAAACAACCTCAAGAAGTGGTGTGTCAGTCAGTAGCTGAGAAGTGTTGGATCCAATCTGTGTAAACTTCAAAGATCAAATATTTTACTAAAAGGTGACTAAATTCTCTATGTTGCTCTTTCTCTGTGTTGAAGTGAAATAGGTGTGTAATTTATCAAAGATGCGAACTTTGCTTCTTGGTTATGTCGATCACATCTGATTCAGAATAACCCACTTCAGAAATTATCAAAGATGGAACCTTTACTTATTGTGATTGATACTGGTGATCTCTATAGCTATGCCAATCTCGTTACTTTACTTGATTTGACTATGATTTAGTGTCCATGAGATCTTCAGCATAGTATACAGTACCAGAAACGCATTTGTATTTAAATTAATGGGTAGTTATAGACTGGAATTTGGTAGTTTTTGAATCTTAAGCCATGTTCGAAATGTTTTTATCAAGAAATGAGTGGTTTCTGTGGTTGGTGGCTATGCCAATTTGATTTGTTGATTTATTTGTGTAGATGATGGGGCCTGTAGAGGAGAAGATAGACCTGGAATCTGAGGAGATTCCTTTTAGCTCATCACCAGCTAGGAGGAAAGTGCAAACATTTGATTTTGACACTCTTACCATGGGCTCCCAAGGGGTTGCTGCCAACTCGTGGATTGCTAAGAAGATGCGAATGAGTCCTTTTAGGAGTATTGAAGTTGTCCTAATTAAAGCAAAGATTAATGTATTGGTTCCTTTCGGTCCCTTGGCTATATTACTACACTATTTCACTGGAAAACATGTAAGCACAAGTGCAATTTTTGCTTCATCTTCATTGGCTTTTGACGATTAAGTTAGATTGGACAGTTAATTTAAGGATATTATTGCAGCTGAAAGAATGTCTCATCGATACCATTTATTATTATATGTTTCTGTTTACATTATCATCCCTATATGTTCATTACAATTTTTCAATTTCCAATGATTATAGGAATTGGTCTTCCTCCTTAGCTTACTTGGTATTACACCTTTGGCAGAGCGAATGGGTTATGCTACTGAGTAAGAATTTTTTATATCAATTTGTTTACAATCAACCTTTTTTTTTTTTTTGATAAGTTGTTTACAATCAACTTGATGCAGACAACTTTCGTTAATTGATCTTTTATTCACTCATTATAATTCTAATACACTTATTTACAATCAATTTGATGCAGGCAACTTGCATACTACACTGGACCAACAGGTATAACTGATGTTGAAACAAATTGACTGTTTAGTTGTAGGTTAAGCAACGTAGCTGAAGTTTAGGAATATTTAGTGAGACTTTGATGACTTGAACCCTTCATTAATCTTGATGGTGATACAATTTAGAAGTTACTGGGGTGAATCAATGATTGTGAGCTGATTATATATCAATTAATATTTGGCTGTGGAGTCTGTATGAATCTACTTTTTGTTTGAGGTGCCTTTGCATTTGATACATTTATCATTTTCCTTTACACTTTACAATGCTTTCTATTCTGATGCTGGTCCTGGCTTGCTGAGTGAATTATTGTGCCTTTATGAAATTTCATCTTGTTTGTATAAACATTGGACTCATCTTTTTGTTAATTTCTTTTGATATTTGCAGTTGGAGGTCTTCTAAATGCCACATTTGGGAATGCAACAGAAATGATTATATCTTTATATGCTTTAAAGAGTGGAATGATAAGAGTTGTTCAGCAATCTTTG
>CAODLS013612068.1:0-12762 GCA_948243855.1 Flueggea neowawraea | reverse complement strand
CAGTCACAATAGTTCATGGTGATGTCAAGCCACTGAATGTCCTCTTTGATGCTGATTTTGAAGCACATTTATCCGAATTCGGTCTCGACAAGCTAACCATAGCAACACCAGCAGAAGCTTCCTCATCTGCAACACCAATGGTTTCATTAGGGTATATAGCACCAGAAGTGGCATTAACAGGACAACCCACAAAAGAATCCGATGTGTACAGTTATGGAATTATACTGTTAGAGATTCTGACAGGAAGGAAACCAGTTATGTTCACACAGGATGAGGACATTGTAAAGTGGGTCAAAAGGCAACTTCAAAGAGGTCAAATATCAGATTTACTAGAACCGGGTTTGCTCGAGCTAGACCCGGAATCATCTGAATGGGAAGAGTTCTTATTAGGGATCAAGGTTGGGCTTCTTTGCACAGCACCTGACCCGCTCGATAGACCATCAATGACTGACATTGTTTTCATGCTTGAAGGTTGCAGGGTTGGTCCAGATATTCCCTCCTCAGCTGATCCTACTTCACTGCCATCACCGATTTGATTCCTTTATTTTTTGTTTAATTTTTGAGAATTGTTTTTGCAATTGAATATATGTACTTGATTATGATCATCGATCATTCCAAATTGATTTCAATCCTCATTTTCGCTGCAAGTATTCGGGTAATAATAATATAATTCAGAAATTTTTGACCCACAACAGCGCCGTTGAAGAATTTTATTTTGTTCCAATCCAAATGAGGGCCACCACTTCGAATAAATTGGTGAAGCCCGTTTCCGTGATTCCATATGACCAGTGGGTCCCAAATTCTAATTCCCGCCAAAAGTGGGTATTCTAATCGGGAGAGGACACGTGGCGGGCTTTGGAGGAAGGGTAAAGTAGCCGTTGATGGACTGATTGGTGAAAAGCTGTCGATATCGGAAAGAGGGAATGGCAGTGGCGTCAGGATGCGTGAATAATAGTATTTTTGAAGGTAGCGAATGGCATGAGGAGAGAGAATCAGATTCTTTGGCCGTTGCCACGTCGGGTTCTAGTGACTTCGGCAGAGCTCTGTCGTTTGTGGTGAATCAGAACTAGTAAATGGATTTGTAATCTATCTTCGGCTCTGGCCTCTGGCTCTGGGTGGGGGGTAACTTGGGGCCAGCCACGCCAATGCATCTGCATGCAATGTACATTTGCCAGAGTTCAGAAGCCAACCCCACCGTCTGATCTTCGTTCGTCAATGCAATGCAATGCAATCTCCTCAATCTCTTGAAAGTTCTTTCTTACCATACCATTCTGTTCCGTTCTCTCTCTTTCATGCTACTGGAGATTCACCCTTTTTCACTGTGCTCTAATAACTTAGATTTACTACCATACTGTATACTTTCACCAACATAAATGCAACAGCTCAAAAAAGCAATTTTCAACGCGATACTGTTCTTGCCGTACCCCAACCCAGGCTCCCAATTTCTGACCACGGATTTATGATTAGTTTTTTTTCATAACTAACTCGTTAAATTAAAATATATTTTATAAATAATTATTTTAAAATTTTAATTAAATATACATATAAATTAGTAAAATATTTTCTATTAATAACCACCTAAAACAAGGATACAATAAATCTCTTAAAAATAGGAGTTGTCAATTGTTGAAACTGAATTTAAAGAAATTATATTTATTAAAATATTATTTTGGTTGCTTAATCCAAAAAAATAAGATTAACCATCAATAATTGGATTAAAAATATGCTAACAAATACGTATAAACGAATTGAAAAATTCAGAAAAACATAATATTCAAAGTTATTAGTAAATTCTATCTGAAACTCAACAGCAACTATACTATATTATTTAAATACATCATGATATTGTACAAATAATTAAGATTTTCATGGATGTAATGCTTTAAATCTTATTCGAAACTTATTTGAAACTAGATTGAAACTATCATTGTTCATATTGGGTTGTAAATTGTATTTTTTTATAGATTGAAAGTACATTAGATGTCAAGATAAAACTATGCGTATGAAATATTGAAAAAAAATTCTGAAAATCGACAAAAGAATGCAAAACGTGGATGGATTCAATGACCTAAAAATAGGGGTTGCATCTCCTAATAAATAGGAAAAGCCAAAAATTCTAAATTTTGTCATAATATTCGAAGTTGTTAGAGTAAATTCTATCTGAAACTCAATTAAAACTTGATAGAAACTTTGTTGTTTCATTTAAATACATCATGATACAATACAAATAATTAAGTGTTTCATGGACATAATGCTTTTGATCTTATTTGAAACTAGATTGAAACTATTATTGTTCATATCGAGTTATAAATTATAATTTTTTTTATAGATTGAAATTTTTTCGAAGCTAGAATGAAACTACATTAGATGTCAAGAAAAAATATGCGTATGAAATATTGAAACTTTTTTTGAAAATCGACAAAAAAAAAATGCAAAACGTGGATGGATTCAATACCTAAAAAATAGGGTTATGTGTCCTAATAAATAGATAAACGTAAATTCATTACCTAAAAAATAGAAACCAACCTATATTTACTACCTAAAATATCAAAACCTACATCTGTATTAGTAAAAGTTGGGTGAGTACTTTTAACTAATATTTTAAAAGTGGTTATTTTGTGCAATTTTCTCAATAAAATATTGAATTTAATAAAAATGCAAACAAAACTTTAATTTTGATAAATAAAAATACGTTCAAACTTATTTTGAAAAAAAAATCAGATAGAGACTTTTGGAGACCAAAACTTTTGGAACAATTGAAAATTTTTGGAGACTTTTAAATCTTGCATTCTTTATAGAAGTTTGACGCTTATTTTTATTCCTCAAAATCTATTTAAATTAGGTTTAATAATCAATTTATATATTTCATTCGAGCGTAATTCTGTGATTTTTTCGATCTGAAATGCTTTGAAGTGCAAAATAAACACATACGCAATGATTTCCAATGATTTTAGATTTCCGCAGAGCCTCAAGTCCTTTGAGCAGTCCAATATATCAGAAAACGACCCAACCAATCGTGCATTTGCGCCGAAACAAAGTTATAGTCAGTCATAAACAATGATGAGAAATATAGTTCTTGAAAAATAAGTAAGATTGCTAAGAGCAGCCCAACAGTCTCCTCGTGTTAGTTCTCTATTATATTTTATTTAATTTAATTTTTTTTATTATTTATCTAAAAAATTAAACTCAATTTATTTTTTTATCTTATTTATTAATATTTTATTATCAAATCAAAAGAGAGAAATAGAGGAGTGAATATTGACTCTACATAAATATAGAGTCAATATTCACTCCTTTATTTTTTAAATTTGACAATAAAATATTAATTAACAAATTAAAGAATGATGCACTTTACAAGTTTTAAGACTAATTAAAATATAAAATAAATTAAAAAATGTTATTTTGAGGAGCACAATAAAAGAGTATATTGGTCATACTCTAAATGCTAATATAAAGTCTGAGGCTGAGCTAAATTCTCATTTTGCATCATCATGAATGGTTTCATTTCAATTTTGCAATCTTTGATGTTACGGCACATATCGAGAGCCCATCAGGCATCAACTATCAAGATCCGATCCAAGATTAAAAATCAAACCCATGTAGCAATGTTCACTTTCTAGAAATTTTTCTTTAAAAGATACATTGGACACATGTGTCATAAAAGAGCTAATAAGATCTAATTATTTTACGTTTGAATTTTAAATAGAAATCCTCCATAGCCTCATCAAAGTCCTCATCCTTTTGACTTACTCTAGAATTAGGATCTCACGCCTTACTTTGAAAATATGTTATGTTTACTCGTAAAAGAGTACTGTTATTCTGCAAAAGTTTTGATTTGGACGTCGGAGTAACCCCAGGGGACAAGCCCTGACCTTTGACTTTCTTTGTTTTGCAGGTTGTTTATTGTTGCAAATACGTCAAGGCTCGAATACGTTTATCACTCCTTAATAAAACCGTTCTTGTTTATAAAGACAACATATGTAATTAATTTATTTTTTATTAGGAGATTTGCAATTCTGATTGTTGACTTGCTTGCTTGAATCTATTTCCTATATTGAGAAGTTTTTCTTTATAAAAAAAAGGTTCAAAAGGTGTTTTAATTTCTCATTTAGTTGATTCTATTTTTTTTAAGGAATAGAAATAAATTTTATAGGAAACTGCACAGTATGCCACCGATAACTTTATTTATATTCTCCCTTTTAAAAAAAACTCTCTATTTTTCTCTATTCTCTCTCTCTCCACCGACCACCCACCACCACCTTTTCTGCCTCCACCACTACTCCTTTTGTTGAACCAATGGTGGTTCACATTTAGATCCCTTTTATGTTTTGATGATGAACAAAAATTGATAATTAAGCGAGCAAAGTACAATGTTCAATGACATGACCAAAAGATTCAATTGTTGGAGTAAAAGAAATGTTACTTAAGTAAGATTCATATTTAATCAAGTAAAACAAGTTCCAGTGGCATGAGAAAATGAAGTTTTCACTCGAGCAAGTTGGAGTTCACTCGAGCAAGCAGAAGACCAAAAAGAATCAGTGGACACGGAGTTACTCGAGAAGAAAATAAGCTTACTCAAGTAATCGAATGCTCCAGAATAAATGAGAGTGCTGAAATCAAGGAATTTGAATATATTGTCTTCGACAGAGAAGTTACTCGAGTACAAATAATTCTTATTCGAGTAAGTCATATATGACAGAAAATCAAACATCAAATGCACTCCAACGGATATATTATTGACCCCAACAGTCATATGGCTTAGAAATACTATAAATACATAAAGAAAAGACAGAGAATGCATGGATAATCATGTGCTTTCAAGTCCTATATAGTTAGATAAATCCATCAACCCCAAAACACCAAAATTCAAGTTAGAGAAAAGATCATGAGCATCAAACAAACATAAGTACTCTTATCATATAGCTTTCATTTTAATCTTTTTTTTATACACATTGGGTGTGGAAAAGGTTTGTTGTGAGCCTTAGAAAAAAATATTGTAAGAGCTTTAAAGGTGTGGGCCTTGAAAGAAATCAACCTTGGTAAGACTTCAGAGGTGTAAGCCTTAATCAACATTGAGTTAGGATTTAGAGGCGTGACCCGAGAATCAACCTTGTTGGATTGAGCCGTAATCAATCATCATGATAGTGAATTTGGAAAAATCCTAAGTGAGAAACTTAGGTAGTGGATGTAGGCAAGGTTGTTTGAACCACTTTAGATTGTTGTGTTTATTTTCTCTCTTCTCTACTCTCGCAACTCCAATCAATAAAATCCTCCAATACCTTTCGTTAGACCTCACCGCAGTCGCCTTTCTTTCTCTTTTCTCTCCCCCGTTCACTCACTCTCTCTCTCTCTCACACACACACACATTCTCTCTCTGTCTCTAATTACGGCAAAACAAATCTTCTTCTGCCAATAGAAACCATCCTTCCCTCTGCCAAAACAACACAGACTGTCCATCCTTTGGCGTCACAAGTCTCCGAGAGAATCGTTTGTTGACGGTAGCTCCGAAATGAGAAACTTCGGTGCATGGTCGTAGTGTCGGGACTGGAGTTTTGCCAGCGTTGAACAGATCGGAGATCGAGAATGGAGATGGATCACGAGTAAGTGGCGGAGTTATGGTTTCAAAACCTTAGTTGTTGTCAACTTGTTGTCTGCAAAATACCATCCCCCAATCTCTAAAAATTTTAAATCAGTCCCCAAAGGATACTATCAGTTCCAAAATTGCATGTTACGGTTAGTTTTGTGCCATAGTCCAATCATTGATATACATTGTCATTACATTTATTAATTAATAAAGAGACATTTTATTTCATATCTATGAAATATTATATTGCTTATGACAATAAAACTTCCATGAATAGTTTTTCTTATGTCATCGAGTGTGACTTGATAGTAAAATCATAAGTTAAAAAGAATATTATTCTAAAAGTCCATATTCGATTGTTATCATGAGAATGATGACAAACCAATGTTAGTATGTTGCTAAGAGGATAATCACATTTTATTGATTATGGATATGGATATCACTTAGAAAATAGATATATGTTAGGGAACATGTATTGGACTGGCCTGCTATGAAAGCACTTCATGAATCAATGTCACAAGTAGCTTTCATACAGTGGTGATGTTTGAGTCCTCTGACTGAAACTTGTTGGAGAATTTTTCCAAGGGTGCCTTGGTTAAGTTTAGAGAGCGAAAGCGAGTTGGAGTGAGGCAAGAAAAAACAACACCAAGATTTTTATAGTGGTTCGGCCAACCATGCATACGTCCACTACTTAAGTCTCACTTAGGCTTTTCACTATAACGGAGATTGATTATTGCTCAATCCAACAAAGCCTTACATCAAGGTTGATTACGGCTCATACCTCTAAAGCCAACAAGGTTGATTACGGCTCAAACCTCTAAGGTCAATAAGGTTGATTACGGCTCAAACCTCTAAAGCCATTAAGATTGATTACGGCTCAAACCTCTAAGGTCATTACAATGTTGTTTTCCATAGGTTCACAACCAACCTTCCCCACACTCTCAAAGTGTTTACAAAAATGAAAGTTCTATGCTAGAGTACATGCGTTGACACAATACTTTTGATTTTCTCTCTAGCTTGAATTTGGATTTGGGGGTGATGGAATGATAAAAACGTTTTAGCCTTGAAAGCATATGATCATCCACGTTTTTTCTGCCCTTCCTTGATGTATTTATAGCTTTTCCAAGCCATTTGACCGTTGGTGTTGAGAAACTAGCCATTAGAGACTGTTTATAGCCGTTGCAGCTGTTTGTGCCACTCTCACGTACGTGACCACAATCTGACGTACGTTACCTGACTTTAGCTCCAGCACATGTACGATAAAATTATCTTGACGTATGTTGATCATAGATGATTTTCAGTTCACGTACGTGAATCATAACTGACGTACGCGACTTCTATGTTTGATCCAGATGACGTACGTTGAATCTCCTCTGCATATGTTGTGACTTCACTACGTACGTTGTGCATGTATGACTTACGTTGTTAAGGATTCAGTAGCCTTTGTTTGCATTCAGCTCCATGTCTACGTACGTTAATCTTTCATAACGTACGTTGCTCTTCACTGTGACGTACGTTGTACCTCTATAACGTACGTTGTGATACTTCCAGTGGCTTGATTTGCAATTCTGAGCTTTCCAACGTGTTTCACTCTATCTCAAATATTTTGCACATCATCAAACACATAAAAAAGAACTTAATGTTGATCACCCTTGATCCAAAAAAACTCACTATCGAATCCTACATGAAGAATCACATGTTTTGACTTATTTAAACGTTATATGTAACAGGTTAACAATAAAGGCTATGATTGGATATGTCATGAATCTTGTAGAGGAGTGATGGTGAGAGTGATGTATTTGTTCCTCTTATGAAGAGTGATATCTTTATGCCACTTGATGAGTAGGATTGATGGAATGTATGCATACTCAAATGAATTGATAAAAGGGTTTATCAATGTCATTTGTATATCAATCCATTTGGGATCAAGAAACGCATTAAGCAATATAAGGTTGACATGTGACCATGTCTTATGCTTAATATAGATATCGAAAGAAAAAAGGACTAAATATCAAATTGTTAAAGGTTAACTCGGATCACCGATGCCACTCATTTTTGGGTTGCCATAATGTATTACTAGATACCGCTTATGAACTTTGGGCCCGAGTGTTTGGGACGAGGCTCATTGCCAATTTCGAGTAGGTCTATTGGGTCACACACTAAAACGAATTGGATTGGATTACAAATGTTCTCTCGTTTGGAAAATGAATTATTAGGATAATTAATTTGATTAATTATTAATAATTCAGGGTTTTATAATTTATATCTTATTTATGATATAAGATATAATCCATTGATGTAATGGGTTTTTAATTTAATTCACTTATTAATATTGTTTTGGATTTATTTATGTGTGACATAAATTCGGCCCATAGATATAATAATATAGTGATTTATTTGATGATAATGTATCATATAATTAAAAAGCCCAATAACATAATAAAGTCCTAGGTGAATTTCGGCCACCACTCCTATTTTTTAGGAGTTCTTATTCTTGTATGACAAGAAGGGGCACACCCTAATTAGTTTACTTAATTAATTAGGAAACATATATTATTGTGTGACAAGAAGAGGCAAACCCTAGTTGGAGTAGGAGGAATTCAGAACACTCTTCCTAAAAGGGAGATAGGCTAAATCCTTGGTGGCCAAGGAAGAGGAAATTTAGCCCCCAATCAAGGAAGAAATTCGGCACACTCTTCCTTGATTAGGGTTGGCCGAATTCTTGAGGGACAAAGAGAAGGTTTTGGCTAACCCTAATGCACCTATTTAGGTTTTCTCATATCCCTATAAATAGAAGCACACCCTTGTCATATTCTTCATGGCTTGGCCAAATTTGTGAGTGTCACAAACAAAGAGAGAAAATTATTTGTGAGAATTAGAATAGAGATTCTAAGTGCTAGTACACTCTACTAATCCAAGAAATTTCGTTCATGTGGATACCATTGGTCACGTTCACTCAAAGGCAATGCGGTTGAAAGGGTTTCAAGTTTATACTAAAAGCTACATCAACATTCATTCATCCATTCAATCAAGCTTTGATTTTTAAGGTAAAAATCCTAACCCTAATCATGTATGTCGATATGCATGGATCATTGGTAGAATTCTAGGATAATTTTTTTTGTTATTTCCGCTGCGTTATCATCTATATGAATGCCATATTTTAGTTATGAATTCCAATAGTTACGCCTACAAAATTAATTTTATATATAAGTATACATGGTTGTGCACTTGTGTACGACTTTAAAAAAATTGATCGAAAAAATATTAGAGAATGTTTGTACACGTTGTGTACACTCTTGTACGCATTTGTGTACGATTTGTGCACCGATACCCTCTTACATAAACCTTATTATTATTTTCAAAAAAAATTGATATTTAGTAAAAAAATCATTAATTTTTTCTATTTTCAATAAAATAAATACTAATTTTAAGTTTGTCCACATTTATACACGTTCTATCCATGCTCTATACATGATTGTACATCGGTTGTACACGCTTTGCTGACAATTCTTTTAGGCGATATTTCTTGATTTTTTCGCGAGAAAATGAAGTCAATTTCTCACGTTTTTTCTCCAATTTCTCGCAAAAAGTCAAAAAGTTATATTCTTTTTTTTTTTTAAAAATGTGACATTCTAGAAAGTAAAACGAGAATTGACATTTAAATTATTATTTTGGGCGTATGAATGTAATTTACCTTAAATTTACAATTAATTTTCAGAAAACTCCATCACACCATTTTTTTCTGCTATTAAATGTTTGCCATTGCACCACGGTGTGGTTAAGGCACCGCTTGCATCTTATAGTGACCCAAATTCGAGCTTTCAAGAGACCGTTTCTTGATGGTATTCAAACCTCATTTCAAGAACGAACTGTAGACCCTTTATTAGACCTTCCACTTTGCTTTAATGGCTAAAGCTATGGTGACGAGACCTGATTTTCGCCAAACTCAATTATGACTTTTCGAACATCCTATAATAAATGAAAACTTGCACAATTATGCCCAACAAAATAAGTTACCATTGGTCGTCCACCTCTCTTCCTCCTTGACAACAAAAAAAGAAAAGTTTGAATTGAATTAAAATGTTGAAGATCTATTATATTCATGGTGATGGTGATGGCGGACGGCCCATTGCTGATGTACATAGTTCACAAGTGGTCCTGCATTTTCATGGGCTGACTTTTAAAAAAAATGAAAATTGAAACGCGAAACTGAAAAAACAATTATTTTCTCCTAATTAAACACTTTGAATATATTTAATTAACATGTTTTATATTTAAAAGTGTTAACAAATAATAATTCTTAAAACAATGATACCATCTTTAATTTTTTATCATGCAATCCAATTAATTAAAAATACATTTTATTATCTCAATTTGCCAAAAATAAGCACTTCTACCATGGAAAATTACAAAAATGAAATCGCTTTGACAAAGAACTGATGTGAAATTTCCTTCACAAAAGTCATATTCAAGAGAGAGATGTATGCCCCAAATTACCAAATTGGCATTAGGTGGAGGGGACCCAAAGTCAATTACAAGACTTATATAATATGTTTAGGATGATAATAAAGTTAAGCCAAATAGTATTTTATTTATCCTAAATACATGTACTATTAATTTGTTTATTAGTTATAAACGAGATGAAAAACAACGTAAGTGAATAAAATAATTAAAGAAAGAAGGAGAATAATATGTGGGTCCAATTTCCAATTATGCAAAGCATTTTCTTTTGGCATATGATTAGAGGGTGGTTGGTCATGCGTTGTTTTTTTGCTTGATCATAAATTTGTTGAGAAAAACTTGAATTTGATGTGCTAATATTTGCTTAATTTTTTTTAGTAGTGTTATAAGTTCGTGTAGGTTGAATTGTAAATTACAAAATTCAAATTTCATGAGCAACAATTATAAAAAAATACAAATTAGTTAATTACAGTTTAATAATCTGCACAATAATACGTAGAGATAAACTACTAAGGTAGCACGGTTTTTAAAATTGAAAGAAAACCCATCTTCGATAAATTACATATTAACTTATTTATCATTGACCTTGTAACAGTATCGATGTGATACTCATGATAAAATCAGTGGCAAATTCTAACCCTAGTTGAAATTAAAACAAAAGTTCAATTTATTTACAGATAAAAACTTAAAATTAAGTTCAAACTTGATTTATACATTACTTAAATCAAATATTGGCGATTTTTTTTATCGAACCAAACAATAAATCAACCATGACTATGGTCATTTACATCCTAATTGGAGCCACAATTAACTACAATCACAACTGGTAATGCTGATGCATTGTAACCTATTGTTCCCCATTTTTTTTATTAGAACTCGAGAAAATAATATCTCTTTTTGGTGAGTTTGAATTTGTAGATTGTGCGAGCGTGTCAAGGAATTAAGGTGTTTCTAAACCGAAATAATAATTAAAATTGCGCTTGAAATCTCGATTTCTTATCAAAACGATTGAGAACCAGCAAAGGGACGAACTCGTTATGATGTGTCTCTTGTCTCTTTAGCAACAATAACAAGAACACAATAATAAAATGAGATTTTTATTAAAAATAAAGATTGAGTATAAAACTTGAGAGAAAAATTAGTGTAGGAAACAAAAGAAAATTAAATTTAAATAATAAATAAAAAAAAGATAAATTAGCCGACGAAGATATTGTGTTGTTGTGTTGGAGCGGGGCTTGTCACGTTGCTTTCTTTCCAATTTATACTGTTGGATTGTTCTTGGCAGCTAATGATTCCTATTTGAGTTCCAGCGATGACTCGTGTGAATTACTCTTCTTTCCTCTTAAGAAAGTTGACTTCCTTTTTTGTTCCAAAATTTCAATGATTGGAGTTATGGTGCTGTGATAGTGTCTGGAATTTACTTTGGTCACAAGAAAATATTACAATTTTGCCACCCCACTTGTTAGAATATTTCCTTGTTTTAATATGATTTGGTTGGTCTTCAAGGCAGTATTTACGATTTTACCATCTCAAGAATTCTTTTTAAACCTTCATATTTTGCTGCAAACTTCTTTCCATATTTGTTGGTTTGAATTTTGACTCTATTACCTCTATATTTACTTCAATCTTTTCTTTTTCCATGATTTCATTTCTTTTGCAATAATTACAAAATTATAGCGAAGCACCTATATCAAAACAAAGGTTTGAAGCTATATATATCTGTGAGGATTATCAAAAAAAAAAAAAAAAAAAAAAATATATATATATATATATATATATATGTATGTGAGGATTCAAATCCAATTAATAAGCAATATAAATCCTTGTCAGGAAGCTTAAGCTAACTTAAGCTTCAACTTCCAGTTCCATATAAAGTGAAGTGAAGTGAAGTGGGTCTTTAATGCACACACCATTTCCACAAGTAGATAAAATTGATCTTTATGCGTAAATCCACATTAATTTCAATCTGTATTCAAGCCAGCACATATCACATGTGTCTTTTGTTTTGTTTATATGGAATAGCTCTTTTTAAGTCCAAACACCTCTTTTCGTTTGGTATGAACATATACAAAATAAGAATAGGATGCGTTGACATAGGTCATGAATAAACAGTGTCAGTAGTAAGACGAAAAGAAGATATTCCAGTAATACATGCAACAAGGTTTGCTGCAAAATGAGGAGCTGCAATGGAAAGACAAAGATGAAGTCTTTTCAACAAGGAGAAGCAACCCCTTACATTCACCATATTAGGAAAACTTGTATATAGTTCAATTTTGCCTGCAAGTTGTCACCAATCAATCCTTCTACAAACAAATAATAAATGTATTGTTACAAATTCGCAATCATATTTTTTTTTATGTAGCTTTATTTTGCTCAATATTTTTGTCATGCAACTGATAGTCAGGGACGGACCGGAGGGGGGTCCGGCGTGGTCCGGTGACCCCCCTCAGTGCCGGCGGGACACCATATGTGGTATGGGGTCTCGCCGGCGTTGCAGAGAGAGCCCCCCTCAGGCCGACAGCTTCATTTCCTAGATTTCTCTCTCTCTTACGGAACCTAGAGAGAGAGACGCTTAGTGAGGGGGAGAGGGAAAAGAATGGTGTGGTGGTATATGATAAGAGATTGTTAGAAGGCGTTGTTTGGTTACAGTATTAATCAGAGATTACTTTGAATTCAAGAATGGATGGAGTTGGTGTTGCTGTGATTTTTACTTCTTT
>CAODLS013611377.1:0-10984 GCA_948243855.1 Flueggea neowawraea | reverse complement strand
TTCTGCAAACACAACTTTTGTTCAGTGAACTGCAGTCCTCGTTGGTGTTACATTTTTGGCCTATAATGTCCATCAATTCTTTTGATGCTTCTCCAAATTGGATACCTGTAGTCAATATATGTAAACGATACCATCAAATTGGTCTTAATTAAAATTAAGAAAGAGTTACAGGTGTAAAATTCAATTAATCATTCTTACATGCATGCAATGAAATCAAAGATTAGGAATTACAGGCAGATAAAACTAAGAGAACGATCAAAAGAGAGACTAGAAGAAGGCTTCTCCATGCTTGATTGAACTTTTTCTCAGAAAATAAGCTTAATTTCTATGTTTTGATGTTGACCTCATTGAGGCAAAATTTATAGGTGGATTAGTCTTACTAAGAAGGCAAGTAAATCTTTGTTCTTATTATGCAATTATGACGGAAGCTTGTGTTCCTTTTTATTCCAAAGGAGGGGTGAGTGCACAATATCGCTATGAGGATGTCAATTAAATTGTCTAATTTTTCAATTGTCATTGTGATTTAAGTATTTAATTAGCATTATTGCAAAATCCTGAACAGATAATACAATTAGGAATGTTTAACGTGATGATATATGATATTGCACAACAGCATTTTAGCATGCCTAGAGGTTTAATTACACAATATTAGTATGGCCGTTTGATTCAAAAAATGAAATAGGAGTTGGATCTTTTATTTGATTCATGTAGAATCCATTCCATTCCCACCTAATTATACAAAATAGGATTACCCTTAAGCCTGTAATGTGAATCATGTGATTAACATGAGACTCCTCTTAATAAGATTTCGTTAATCTATAAATAATTGTGTCACTTTTGCCAATGTTCCTTCGTCTGATTGGATGAAGGATTAGATCTCACTTGAGTGCAAAATTCTTGTAGAACCGTATGGTATTGTGTATGGAGTTTAATAATTCGGGAGAGTAGCCTCTGTTTATGGGCCTTTATAGCAATCGAGAAAAAGATATATTACTCTTTTCAACCTCTTTTTTTTTTCAAAAAAATTATGTCACCTTTAATATTTGTTTTAATATATTTCTTATTTTCTTCTCTCCCTATTGAATGTGTCACAGGACTGGTACCAAGACTCGAAAGAAAACTAAAAAAAAACAAAAAAATTGTCTTTAATATAGACATAAAACGTTCATCTATTTTATAATCTAAAGAAGAAAAGAAAAAAACTCCTTGCAAAATTCAAACCATAATCATGTTTGTTGCGTGTTCTTTTAATTTGGGAGAATGCCCCCCGAAAGCGTAAGCGCAACTCTTTATTTTGGCGCCGTTTTGGGCAAGCCCACATTATATAAATTCGCCACCAAAAGCGGTCTTCTCCAAAAGCGCGAAAAAATCTGTACGTTACATTCAAAACGCTCTCGCACTAATCTCTCTCTCTTTCTCTCTCTCTCTCTCTCTCTCATCTTGTTCCGATTTCATATTCTGCCTCAAATCCTCAACAGCCCATCGATTTACGACCTCGAGAAATCTCCGTGCATCGTTTGCGTTCTATGAATCACACGTGATTCCAATTTTATGTTCCGTTAGGGTTTTTAACAATGCTGCAATGGATGGGAGGATCGCGCAGGAAAGTCACTACTGTACGTCTTTTCTGCAAATTCTTTCCGTTAATTGATTTTTTTGACTTCTAATTTGAATGTGAGTTCCATTTTTGGTTTCATGTTTTGTTGAAGACAAGGAAATCTACTCAGAAAAGGTACGCAGATATTTTGAATTGAATTTGACGAGAGTGTTCTCTTTAATTTAATTTTTAACTTTTGATATTTTTGTTCAAACGTTAGGCAGAAGCAATATTTCGAACAAAAGAGGCGGCAGCAACAACTGTCAGGTGTAGTGGAGGGGTACAGAGGAGGAGCAGGAGTTAATGAATTGAGGCAAAATCCAAGGGAGCATCGGTCGCTGGATGTTATCAGCTTGGCGAATTTGTCGACTGTTTCTCAGCAACCGAAGCCGGATTGCTTTTCCCCTGTCTATGGCTAGTATTCCTGAATCATTTCTGCTACAGAAATATAAAATTAAATTTCTAATATTGATGGAAAATTTCAAGGGTTTAATCTTTTAAGTGAGATAGGATGCATAGTTTGACCAAATATTCTTGGAGTCAAATTCTTAATTTTGATGCTTATTGTTATATTTATAATATGTTGTCGCTTATGAGTTAAATAAGCTAATCTAGATGACAAGTAGCATTAACCAACGAGGTTATCGGAGCTGTTGGTATTTCTCAAATGGCCTTTAGGAAGTATTCTAATTGCTGCTGTGAACGGCAATGAGGAAGCTTGTGTTTATGTGATTTTATCAATGCTAAGGATGTTATGAAAACTGAGTTTTGAGAATATTTTTGGAGTAATTTGTGATGCACATTTTTCCTGAAATTAATCTTTTATTTTATCTATTTCTTCAATCTTTTCCTTTCAATGGTACAAGGAGGGGGAAATTCTGCACGTGTCACTTCAGAAATTGATTATCCTATTGCAGAGGAACCAATAGTTGTTGCTAAAGCTGTTTCTACTGCAGATCCTATTGAACTTGAGGAGGATATGTCAACTCATTGTATGAGGCTCAGTCCTGGTTTGGAATTTAATAAAGTTTTCCATTTTATTGATTGGGATTATAATTGTGAAGATAACGTGTTCTGATATTGTTTTGAATCAGGGAATCCATCAGGTTATCGATTAGAAACTGCATCCTCGAATAAGTGAGTAAAACTGTGTCTGATCATGGTAGTTTTTTTTGGTCTTGATAGAATACAAGTATTTATTTGGGTTATTTGATTTTCTAAGCTACATTTCAAGTTGTCAACTAAAATGGTTTTCATTTTTATTATGTTTCAGTCCAATAGGGAATTCACTTTAGCATATGAACATGTAATTGCCTGTGTGGTTGTTTAGGAGTCTTTTTTTTCTGCTACTTCAATTTGTATTGGAAGATTGATGTATGTATTACTCATGAATTGCAATATATAATTGGTGATACAGGATGTTTCATTCCCCAAAAAATAATGGCAACGCAAGTAGTGGAATCACTAATAAGCCACAGCTTTCCAAGGCGGTGACTGAACAACGTAAATAACAAATATTATCTAGACAACGATATTTTTGTTTGGTACGGTTATTGCTGCCTTCATTGTTTCCGAAGGCGTGCAGTTTCTGTTGAGATCCTTCTCTTGTAACTATGATTGATTTTTCCTATTTAAATATGGTTATTTCTGCTTTCTTTTCATTGTAGAAACTATAGTAGCTCATTTGACTTTTATCTCTACATGCTTTACAGAGTTTTCTCTCTTTGATTTGCTCGATTATGATGAACCAAACAAACATTTAGAAGGAAGGGATATATGTGAAACTCATGTTGCATTTTCAGTGACAGGTATGGTATATCTGGCTTAAAATATTTAGACAAGTGTTATTGCGGTTCATTTGAACATGATTGATTGTTTGTTTTAATATGGATTAAATGAATCTGGGGCTACTTTTGTTTCTTATTTGTGCTGCACAAACAGTTCCTGTCTGAGCATTTTGTTTTTTTTTTTCTTTCACACCTGAACTCAGACCTCATTTATTCAGAAGAATAAGAATTTGGCTAAAGAAGTTCTCTGGATGTAAGAGATAGGCAGAGATAGTAATGAATAGACAATGGAAAACTGTTAACAAGAACAAGAAAACTGTGCACTGAGCCCCGAATTTTTACAGTTGAAAATATACTTTCTCAAATAATCTCCTCTTTTATTTATCATGAAGCTGTTTAGCTGCCAAACTGCATACTGTTAATTGGCACTTTATCTTTCTCCCAAGTGGTGAAACTTTGTACCCAATCTTTTTTGGTCCAATGAAAACAAGAGAATGATTAGGGGCTTCAGTTATATTTTGTAATTATCCGATTAGAAGATCGTTATAAGAATTTTTCATAAAATCATTACACAGTTTTTTTTTTTCAGTTTTGTTTCATGTTTAGGCATATCACTTCTCTTTTCTTTTCTCCTGTTAATGTAAGAAATCTGGATGGATATAGCTAATGTTGTAGTGCTTGTGGTTGGCTTAGTAAAATGTGAACATAGGAACAGCTATCTAGTTTCCTAACAAGTTTCATGGTTGTCATTATTTTCTGTTCCCACTTGAATTTGACGCTGTCATTTGGAATCAGGTCTGGGTAAAATCAGGGCAGAGACACCACCCATTTCACCACAACAACCTGACAGGTAACTGAGTGCATTATTACTTCAATAATTATTCTGCTCTTTGCATCATTTAATCCTCAATGCTGCAAAGTTTTGCTAGCTGAAAAGATCTTGGTAAAGCAAATTTGTTAGCACATACAGGCCTGGGTATCATCCTCCTTGAAGATTTATGATTCTACTTGAAAATTGATAATTATTGATCATATGGAATTGCATTTTTGTTAATCTTTTGGAAAGCTAAACAACTTTTTAAGCTCTATGGCGATTTTGGGGCAAGAGCTGATATAATTATGAGTAATTGCAAGAGGTGCTTAAAAGAGGTTAGAGACAAATGCACATCTGCCAGCAACTCTTTTATGATCACAAAATTTAACGACAGGTTTTGGTATTTGATATAAATGTAAGAGGTTCAATGTCATGCCAGTTGTATGAGTTATGAAGTTGGTGAATAGTTTTGAATTTTTCCATAGGTCTTCTGTCTGCGAAGCACCACGTTAGCTTTGATGCTCCTAAGTTGCAGAATGACAGCTAATTTGAGCTTGTTCTTTCCTTTTTCATTTTGTAAATGTCAATGCATGTCGATTGTTGAGAGTGGCTTTTCCAGTATACATGCTACTGAAAGGCTATTCAAATTCTTATTTTTCATCTCCATACATATCCCTCTGTTGTCTTGCCTCTGCTTCAGGACATTGATTGAGCACCTAGTTAGCTTCATGCTCATATTTTGTAATAAATAGCATGCATTTTTTTCCAGTCCTTTAGTTGCAGAGTGTATAGTTCCAGTGAGGTTAGCCTCTGCTTTAAGAAAAATTTAAGAACAAACCGGGGTTGAAATTTGAATGACGTATTTAACTTTTGCGCAATTGCAGATATGCCTCCAATGGTTGCTCTGCACCGTTAAAATTTAGAAGACAGTCAGGCTCAACAAATATCCTTGGTTATGGGCTCAATGAATTTGGAATTGAAGTGGTAAGGCACTACACATTACACCAGTAATTTTCAGCTAATATCTGTACTGAAGCCTTCTGTTTCTTACTTTTGAATAACTTAATTTATTACATATCTTAAAACAGTACTCTTTTATATATTGAGATTTGAAATGGGTTAAATTCTGCATGCTAGATGCAGGATGCAATGATGCATGATTTTGAGATTCCCTTGAGAAATGCAATGGAGTATGCGAATGAAAAGAAGGATCCATATGGCAAGCGGAAACAGAATTTACCAATTATGGAAGACCAAATAAAACTTGATGGCCATCATAGTAAAACAAGAAGCTCATTTGGTAACAGAAAAACATTTGGTGCCACTAGTTCTGAAGACCTATTTGATGGTAAATTTCGACCTTATTTTTAGTTAAATCCCTTCTTAAAAACCAATGTCCTTCTCAAATTATAAATATATCTACTATGCTGTGGTTCACAGACCATCACTTGTGATAGTCTGTGACAGATTCCACGTTATTGATATGTTAATGCATTGCACAATTAAATCTAAATATATATAAATGGTAGTTTGTGGTTGTTTTGGAGAAGATAAGGAAAACAATAAAGGATGGTAATATAAAAAGAAATAAGAGATTTTGCATTCATGTGGTTTGTCTCTCAATTTATATAATTTTTCTCTGATGGTGCTGTGAAATATTTGGTATGAAATCCTCACTTTATACAATTGAATTTGGAGATACCTGTATGTGGTAGTATTGCATCTTTTTGATCCTTGTAGCTCCCTCAATCAGCTGGCTGACATTTTAACTATGTCAATAGCATTAAAATAATTTGATTTTTTTTAAATATCTAGATTGTGGTTTATTTGATGCCAATTGCATCAATGCGAGGAATTCAGATATGTTGTGGAAGGATAAGCCATTCAGAACAGATGATAAATCAGCTGATTTTATGAAGTATGAGATTGATGAAATGCCAGACTATTCTTTTGGAGGCTCCCATATGCAAAAGAGAAGGTGCTCTATCAAAAAATTTTCTTTTCCCTCTGTTTTCAAAAAAATTAATGCATGCCTTGATCATGGAATAATATCTGTGTAGGTTTGCTTCAGAAACAATGGAGAGATTCAATATCTTAGGTTTGCTTTCTCTAAATATTGTAATCACATCAATGAAGCACATACATTCCTTCTTCTGCTTGATATTCAATGCTATATTGTACACTTGCAGTTTTTTATACTTGTCATGATATGACGTTCTACAGAATAGAGTTTCTGCCACTGATTTAAAATTGTTCATTGATATTCTAAGAATACCTTGAAATTTTTAGTAATTAGATGATTCTGCCCATGAACTGGTGGATTTCTTGTATGAAGTTCCTGTTACCTTTAGTTTTTTGTACTTGGATTCAATTGTTGAGAATGATGTCCTGTTTTTCAGCTTACACAATAATAGTGTTCTTCCATTTTCTTTTTCTATTTCTTGAATCTTATCTGATGTCAAAGATATGATAACTAAAAGAAATATTGGGCTTTAAGTTTTAGATGGTTTTGTTTGACTGCTAACTTTTTTTCGTTTTTTTGGGAGTCAGAACTGCCAGTTTCAAAACAGCAGATTTCAGAAAATGATTATGATTTTGATGTGGAAGACAAGTCAAGGTAATTGCAGACTTACCATGGTCTCAGCAACTTATCTATCACTCTAAAACAAATGAGCTTTTGGAATGTGTAGGCATAATTCGCTGGGAATGGATTTTGATTTCAATAATGGGACCTGCAAGCCTGAGTGGCCTTGCTTTATGACAGAAGATGCTAGGGACAATTTGAGTTCATTGAGGTAAATACTAGGGATTTTAAACCCTAATCCAACTGAAATTTTCTCCACATTAAACATAGTTGCTTTCATTTCTTTTACTTATGCTTTTGCTCCTCTATAAACTATTGCAGTGAAGAGTCAAGCTCATCGACTGCAGGTTATGTTTCTCATAGTATACACAATTCTTCAAGACTCAAAGTCTGCCTCTAAATTCAGTTTCTAAATGTGGTGGTTCTTTTTCATGCCAGTGAGGCATGGCGCAAACAGGAATTCACTACCAAAATCTAAATCAGGGCACTGTAGAAGATATCAAAATACATTTGGTAGCCCAAGAGCTAAGTATGGTGTTAAAAATATCTTCGCCAAAGGATGGCATGAAGACAATGGGGATGAAATTGAGAAGGGATGTAATGCATGTGTTTCAGGAAAGCTTGGATCCATTTCAGCTCAACAGAAAGCAGCCCGTAACTTGGATTGTCGGTTCCAGGAAAGAAGGGAACCACATGGGAGTCAGTTTGAAGAAGGATATAGTTCACCGTCTATGACTTCAGGCCTAAAATCTGCATTTTGGACCGCAGAAGTAAAACATTCATCCACACCCTCCGAACCTTGGACTGAAGATGCCTTTGCTACATGGGATCAGGAAGGATGTGTTGATTCCAGAGTTTTGTTTACCGGAACAAAACATACAGATGGTTCGGTCAAAAATTCAGCTTCTGCCAGTTTTATCTCTGAAAAGTTGCCATTCTTCCAACAATCTAGTCACTCATTTTCCAATGTCGAGTTTTGGTCAACCACACAAGATTTTTCTCCTCACTCTCCATGTTATGGATTAAGAGGGAAGCCTCCAGATTCATCTGGTGATGCTGTATTTCCTGGAGAGAATTTAATGCCAGATTCAAAGTCTCAGCGCAGTGAGGACAGAGTTGACATAGATTATTCAAAATATCAGCAAGCCAAAGTTAATGTTCAAAGAGAAGTTGTTGCTGGAAAAAGCTTGGAGCCAATTGATTCTCCGCATTGTCGCGAGAATAGTAGCAAGCCTGAGGAAGCAAAAAATGGAACTTCAGATGCCACATCATCAGTGAATGCCCCCGACAAATCTGAAAGTGATGTGGATGAAAAAGAGTACGTCCTTTTCTCTCTTTGCTCAACTTTATCCCAGTTTTGTTGAAGGAACCCCTTTTTACACCTTGAATTCGACAAAATTCCGTAATTTCTTACTTTTTGCGTTGCTTAATAGTAAAGAGGTTCACACTGTTAGGCATCAACATGATCCTGAAGTTAATCTTCCATGCAAAAATGAGCACGAAGGTATCTATTCTTGCTTTACTTTTCAATTCCCGAACTCGGCTTTGTCTATCAATTAGCTACCTTTTTTCCCATGATTCGGTTGAACTGATACACTCAACTGAACTTTCTGCAGAAATAGGATGTAGAAAAAGATTAGCTACCCCTTGTTTTACGAATTAGCTACTCTTTTTCCGATAATTTTGTTGCAAAGAAATACTTAACTGAACTTTCTGCAGAGATAGAATATAGAAATCGGTTAGATACCCCTTTTCTCCCATAAATTTGTTGAACTGATATACACTGAAAACTTTATGCAGAGATAGAACGTAAAAAACACGGAGGAAGAAAGGCAACGACGGTGGTGAAAAGACCTAGTTATTTTGTTGGCTCATCTTCCCAGGTGATGATACTACAAAGCTATGCTTTTCAACTTCTTTGTGTGCAGAGGTGATGCAAGTTTAGATTTGCAGTCATGTCTGCACTACTAAAACATTGACCTTTGGAGTTTTTCATGCCGTAATCAATTGATGAAAACCACCATTTCTTTCTAATAGAGTAATTAGTTGTCAGACAAAGTTTCTTGCAATCTTAAATTCAAACTGATTGATTTTGTGATTACATTGTGACATCTGATGCCAAAAAAATTAAGCTTTCAATAAATGACATCAATTTTGTAATAGATTCTTTCTATCCCCCACCCGTCCAAAATTCTTCTTTTCCTGGCTGCATCTCTTCCTTCGTTTCGGCTTTAAAACTCACAAAGTATCAGCTCAAGAAAACTTCCGCCTCCCCATGCAATTAGATGTTTTCATGTTGCATCTCAATTTTTTCACATCTGATAGTCTAATAGGCTTCAGCAAGAATTCTTGAGCTCCTTCCTCTAAGCATCTGTTTAGGTGAAAACAGTTTTACAACTCAAAATAATGAACTATTTGTTGCCTTCAGAGAACAAAAATTCAACAACCAAGAAACTTTTGAAGATTACAGTCCAAGCAATGCTTACTGTTGTCTTCGTATAGGAACATTTTCAGACGACACAACCACCACCGGAATATCCTTCATCGCCGGTGATTCCTTTAAGCAGAGAAACCAAATAGTTAATAAACAAAATATGTGTAAGAGAAACTGAAGATTGTTACTAAAAGGCTAAATAAATTACAAAGACGTGAACTTTAATCAAATTAATAAATATCACGAATTTTCAATTTTGTCTCAAAAAAATATGAATTTTGATTACTATAATAATTGTGTTATCAGTTAGTTCGGTTAATTTTTTCCATCTAATTTGCTGATGTAGCAATCCACATGACATTTAACATGTAAGTATTTTATAACGTGACTTTTATTTATTAAAAAATTAACTAACTTATAAAAATGAAGTTAAATTTTTATAACAAATTATTTTTTATGAAAAAATTTAATATTGTTTCTTAATTTATTATTTATTATATAAATAATTAATTAAACAATATCTGTGATATTAATTAATTGAATCTGGTATGAAAATAGAAACCAACACTAAAAATGACATTTTTGAAAAATATAAGGAACGAAAATGTGTAAATATTAAAATATAAGAATGTATTTATAAATATTAAGAATTTGTAAGTTTTTAATAATAAATACATCTAAAAGTTTTCACAAAAAACCAATGCATTAGAGATAAAAATTGTAAATTTTATGACATTTTTTACACATTAGTGTCTCCATTTCCCATTCATCACAATTTTTTTAATTTAAGTTATTATCGTTACTTCTCTCTTCTCAAAATAATTAAGTATAATTTTTTCTATACATTGAGTATGATTTTTTCTGTAAAAATAGCAATGTATTTTTAAACGAGAAATTCGTGTCTATTTTTTCTTATTTGTAGAAATGATCTTAATACATTTTGAGATAGTTTAGTTCAAGAAAAAAAATTGTTATTTTTTTAAACATTAGAGAAAATAGAAAAATAAAAAATTTGTTAAAAAAGTTTTTTGATTAGCAAGCATATTTTTTAAATGATAAATAGATTCTGAATTATATTCTTTAAAAGATGTCATAAAAAAGTAACTTTTTTTTGTAAGTTAATTAATTTTCTAATAAAAAAAATCACGTCATAAAAATTGATCGTCATAAAAAATTCATTTTTTCTGTAAGTTAGTTAATTTTTTTAATAAATACAAAACACGCCATAAAAATTTAATTCGTCATAAAAAATTAATTTTTTTGTAAGTTAATTTTTTAATAAATAAAAGTTAAGTAATAAAATATTTATAAATTTAATGCCACGTGAACTGATACATTAATAAATTGGATGAAAAAATTAATCCCAAAATTTATATTTTTCTGAGACAACTGAAAATTTGTAATATTTTTGTTAATTTGACTAAAATTTAAGTTTTTTAATTTATTTAGCCTTACTAAAATAAAAAAATTTATACCCAAGAACAAAGTTTCTAACCATTATAAGTAGAAGTTTAAGTTTACCTTAATTTTTTTCAAAAGCTCATAACCTGTCATTCCTGGCATACAGTAATCAGTAATTATCATATTCACCTTGACGTCCTGAAACATATAAGAAACATGAAACCCCTTAATCTTATGGAAAAGGTTCATTTGAACGTCCTGAAGTGGCAGTAGGGTTTAGTTGCCTATACTTACGCTATTTCTGGGTTGGTTTCCATCTGCAAGACCCAAAACTTCCAATGCCATCTCCCCATTTTCTGCTGTTGTC